>JAJAGP010001884.1:23375-151988 GCA_025084515.1 Ancistrus triradiatus | reverse complement strand
AGCCTTTCACACGCTGCACATTGTGGCTGAGCAGCATATGTATGAATGAATGTATGTAAACAATAAAGACCGTTTTTAAAATCAGATGCGGTGTCTATATCTGGCCGCCAGGGGGCACTTTAAATCAAACCGTTCATAGTACTCGTCGGAAAACGTAGGAATGGAATTACTAACATTTGGCAATTAACATTTTCAACAATAACAAATGGAAATGTAAAATTAAAAAAGCGAAAAAGAAATGGAGTTCCTTCCATTCACATATATATAGTCAAATATATTATCATTTAATTGATAGAATGGCAATCACTGATGTGTATTCAGCGTAATATTTATACTTATGGCCCCTCTGCTAGCATTTCAGACTAAAAAAAGAACAGTTAATGATATAAATATCATCATCATCATCATCATGTTTTGGAGCAGCTCTAACCAGCATAAACCAGCATGGACCACCATGGACATTGTACTGACTGGCTGTGTCTTTAGCAGGGTAGTGCTTTTCCAGTGCTACCCTGTAGCACCGGTACAGTCTGAATATGGCAAGGCAGCTTTTAGTTATAGTGCTCCATCTGCATGGAATGATCTGAAAAAATGTGAGTGATTTTAAGATGGTTAAAGAACTGTATCATTCTGTTTTGATTTGATTTGATTTTGTTGGTTATGGTGGTGGTGGTTTTTGTTGATTGTTTTTGTGGGCTCACTTGTAAAAGAGATTTTTAATCTCAGTGTGATTACTCTGGATAAATAAAGGTAAAATAAAAAATAAAATATAGGTGTATAACATCTGAAGAGCATCTACAGAGGGTGTCAAAAGAGTGCCACGAGAAGAAAAATTTGTATGGCAAAAGGATATTCGTCTAAGGAAGTTACTGAAGCACCAAACTTACGGACTGAAGCCCATCAACAATTTGTGGATGCATTTGTAACGGAACTGCCAAAATAGACAACCACAAACTGTAGCTGAATCGTGCACCGTCCGATTGGTAGACTGGTTTACAAATTACAGAATCTAACTAAAAAATACTAACAGAATACTTGTGGATTGGTGCTTTTGTTAAAGTGACATAACCAAGCAAGAAATATACTACATTTAGCTTATATTGATAGGCCTTTCTTCAGTAACCAGAGCTCAGGATCAAACCCAGAACTCGGGACCATTACATGTCACAACAGCAATTTCTGTATGCGGCCTCCACTGTCACAAGAAACCAGCCTAGCATTACAGTGTAACTGAAAACACATTTTAATTAAAATGCAGAGACAATAGGACCAATGCATGTACTTAGCATATGCTTGCTACCTGAGCCAAATGGGTTAATGGCTATGCTAAGCATCAAAACAAGGAAAATTGTTGTGGCACACTACTCCAACACAAGCTCTAACACAGCCACATGTAACAGTACTAAACACTGTTATGCGAGGTAGTACGTTGGATTCAATAGTAGCTGCAGGTTTTTAAAATAAGGGAAGCGCATATGTTCACATGCGATCACTTCATTTTACTGGATAGCGATAGCATGGCCATTGTGCAGGGGTTCTCATGTCCCACTAGTGGAGCGTCAGTTAGCTGGGTTGCCAAATGCAAAGCCATTTGACCTAATAGCACATCTATTTCATTTCATCTTTGTAAATATTGAAAAAAACGTTAAGACTGGCACTGATGTATTGACGTTTTTAGGAATGAATCATTTTCCTGATTCCCAATTTCTTTGAGAGGTCGTCCAGTTATCATAAGAGAAGTCATGATTCAGGGAAGGAAAAACAAAAAAGCACACTCCCCAATAAACACTGAGCTCATTTACATTTAAAAAAATATTTTTGTGCTAAATGCACTCCCCACACTCCATTCACTGCCAGTTTGTCCAGTGGGAATAATGTTTTGTGCCATACAAAACAGTGGTTACACAAATATATCAGACTCCCAGAGATGCATGGGCATCAACGAGTGTCTATTAGGTCTGTGTCTGAGGCTTCCAATCAGATTTTGCACACTGCAAAAGGAATTTGAATTTAATGAATAAACAGCATGATAATGCAGTGAGATATCTGTTCATTTCAAGCACTAAAATACTGAAATCTACCAAGATTAATTCATCATTTTATTGGAATAAAACAGAAGTCAGTCTTCCCATCTCGTCTTAAAGCAATTGCTTGTGGTTGAATTGGACTTTTCTTTGGGTTAACAATTAAGAATCTTTAAAGGCAATAACTTTTAAGAAAACCAAATGCAGATGCATTTTTAATGTATTGTTCCTGGGACTGGGTGACAATCATTAGACCAAAAATATCCAGTTTCCCTCTCCAGACTACAAACTGAAAATGGAAGCCTTTTAGTGAGGATGCATGCACATATACATTCACATTCATATTCATACTCATGCCTGGACTAGGCAATACAAGGTGACAGGCACCCAAACATTTCTGGACTTTCTGGTGCCAGAAATCGAACACCACTCCATAAGCATCAGACAGACCTGACCTCACCAGAGGCAGGATACAAACAGGGACCTGAGTCTGTCGGTCACGGATTTGTGCAGAACTAGGAGTATGGTCCAGAAGTTGTATGAATACCTGATGTCTTCTTGGCAATGAGCAAGAAGGTTCATCAGTTGAAAATAAGATATGAATACGAATAGGGCAGCATGGTGACTCTGTATTTAGCACTGTCGCCTCACAGCAAGAAGGTCCTGGGTTCAATCACCAGGGGGAGTGGTCTGGGTCATTTCTGTGTGGAGTCTGCATGACTTCCCCATGTCCACGTGGGTTTACCCTGGTTTCCTCTCACAGTCCAAAGACTGTTATTAATTATTGTCTCTAAAATGTCCCTAGTGTGTGAGTGTATGTGCCCTACGATGGATTGGTGCCCTGTCTAGGGTTGTTTTGGCTAGGCACAAGCAGGTAAGAAAATGAATGAATGAATAAATATGAATATATAGCATATACAATAAGTATGAATGTGTGTCAATATGTACTTCACTTTCCAAATGCCTGAAGCCACCATTGGATTGGATATAATGAACCATTGTTTTAGAAATAATGGTTTAATGGTATAACCACCATATAATCATTATTTCTCAGCGTCTTTATTATAATACAACCAGAAAACACATGACATTTACATGCAGTATTAAAAAGCTGAAAATAAATCTGAAAAAAAAACCCTCTACAGGCTACAGTGGCAAGTATTTAGTGTGACCTCACCTTACACTTGAGCCATAGCAGCATCTGGCAGCTTTATCAGGATGCCAATTTGACCCTTCTACAGTCTGAAGAGGCTCGATCAGGAATGGTCTTTTTGGGAAGGTAGCAGCCAAAAAAATGTACTGTTTGTGGAAGGGGAACATGGTGAAAAGGCTACAATATGCTAAAGCTCACAAAGATTGGAATGAAGATGAGTGACAAATCCAAGTTTGAAATTTTTATGTCCAGTCGTCAACAACCAATTATGCCATTGCTAAAACATGCAAAATCTAATGGTGGCTCCTGAAGACTTTTTGCACAGTGGTACTTAGATAATATACAGTATGTATGTTCCACCTTGCCAGTCTCCTGAGTCTAGGAGCTGCACAGGTCGGGGGTCTGGGTGTGTGGTCACGTGACACATATCTCAATTACAAATTTCATTCCCTAATAAATCCTAAAAGCATGTGTGTCACATTCAAAATGTCAAATCCTATTCATAAAAAGGTTGATTTGAGTTACAGTCTCACATAAATA
This sequence comes from Ancistrus triradiatus, assembly GCA_025084515.1. NCBI lineage: Eukaryota > Metazoa > Chordata > Actinopteri > Siluriformes > Loricariidae > Ancistrus > Ancistrus triradiatus. The sequence continues at coordinate 148,271 of JAJAGP010001884.1, read as the reverse complement.
CAATTCATGACTGACAACTGAAAAGCTCGTTTTTATTTGATTAAAATAACCTAGACCAATGTCAAGTATGTTAATATCCATTTCACTCAACTTAGCACTGCGGTGTTACCGCTTACCACTAATCTGCTAAAAGAGTGCTATACACATCTGAGACAAACAGTTGCTAGTTTGCAACGATGCATGAGATCATGTGAAGAAAGCCTATTATATCACGCTATTAAAAGCTTTTCGAAGAACATCCAGCTCACATGCTTTAGCTCGCATAACATGTAAACTGGCATACAATAAACACAGACTTATCTGACACCCATGAAACCACTCTATCTCAAGCTGCCATTTAGAATTTCAGTTCTTCCCAGGGCTTATCCAAACAGCCCGAGCACTATCTCTCTAATGATAGTGCTTTGGGGTAGAGGGAGTTATATATAGCCGCTCCTGTGACTGCACTGGCCATGCTAGCTGGATTCCAGAGGCAGGCTCAGTGCACAGCCAGACCAGCACCTGCTGTCAAAGCTAACTGCCACACTGCTGCCTCAAGTCCTATGGGGCCTGGATCGCATAATCTGGGTCAGGTAAAAAAATAAATAAATAAAATATGGTCTGATTCATCCAGTCTGCAGCACTCATTGCAATACTGGTTTTTGACCTAGTTTCTTATTTAAGCGTTCTATATTTGGAGGTGAATATTAAGATATTGAAGTAAGCATGACAGTCAGGGATTTTCCATTTTGTGTCTCTATCACCAGGGCTTTGGGAGTTGCAGAGATTTTAACACAAGCTGCTTTGAAGATTTGTAACAGGTGGCTATTTTGGATCAGGTAAGAGCTTCAAATGGTTTCAAGTACAGTACATGCAGCTGCCACTCTGGAACATTCACAGTTTTGATTTCACATAGCCAGCGGAGCAAACACAAACAGTGGATGCTTCAGGTAAAAAAAAACAAAAACAGTGCACACTTTCAGGTCATGTGTGTAAAAATTGAAATGTGCTCTCTTTTTCTTGGTAGACAAATGACTCAGCAGAGGTGGTCAACCACAGAACAACTGACCTGGTGTACAAATGCAGGTCTGGGGGTGCCACTTGTCTGATCCTCAAACCACACAGTACCAGGAGTCTATTTTTACCTCTGGACAAAGAAATTAATGCAAGTATTTTGTATACAGTATTCTGACAAGGAACAACAACTATGTCAGAGAGGACAGCTGCAAATGACGTGTTAACAGATGCAACTTGTGCGTCACATTCTCTGAAAGAAAATGCCATTGAGGAACTGGAGGAGAACAGTAACCCAGTGCGGGCAGATGATACCTTGGATGACTCATCAAGTTCATACTGCACTGCCCATTGTTCTCTTAGTGAATACAGTGAGGCGTTTGAGGATGAAATACTCGGCATAGAGCCAGTATGTGAGAATGCTTCATCTGAATCCTCACACTCTGGAGCTGCTTCAGCAGGAACCCCAATAATCTCTTGTTCTGATAACGCTCTGCCGCGAGAGCTCGAAACAAAGGAAGCTAAAGACGTAGGATCTTCGCAGGATGTTTTCACTGAAGAACCTCTAAGTGGACTGAACAAAACCTCTTCATCTGTCAATAGTCATTTTATGTGGGAAACAGCACAGTTCCTATCAGGTCCTAAAATAGCAATTATGAACCTGAATCTCACCAATATAAATACAGTATATGATGAGCAAGTTTGTGTTCCCCAGATTAACTCATCGAGGGAAGACTTTTTCTTAAAGTCAGTCGATTGCTTCAGAAGCAACAATGCTGCTGCTCAAATGGACACCAAGCCTTTTCAGACCACTGTCTCCAAGCCCAATTTGAACACTTCTTTGACTAGTAAAGAGAATAAGTGTATCGAAGAACCACAAGGCAGCATTAAGGCAAAAGAAGACCCTATAACACATGAGCAAAGCTTCAGCAAGGCTTACTATAAGCTCAGCACCGAATGCAAACTTGACAGTAGTGAATCTATCATCAGTCCCATGAAATGGGAGAGGGAGGAGCAGGGTTCAGGGGATGGCAAAGTGCAGGCAGAGCTGTCTCTCAAAGCTGGAAATAGAAAACCGCCTGCAAGCAGCACCTCAACCCTTACAGCCAACAGGCAGAAGTCAGGAATCCTGACACGTTGTTATTCAAAGCGTCTCCTCGCCACCAGTAACCAACATCAGTCCCAGAGCCATCTTCTTTTCCGGCGGTTGAAAAAGCAGAGCCAGAAGGAAGTCTGCCCGTCCTCAGTGCTTCCGCCGACATCCTGGAGCAACTCTAGGAAACACTGTGGATCTACGGACAGCACCAAAAGAGCCTTGGGCATGGCTACTATGGCTGAGACAACCACTGATGTAAGAGCGCTCTCTACTCTGGATCATGTAAAATCATCATGTTCTGAATCCAACTACCTGGATGTTCTCAACTCTACCTGTTCCTCAATTCAGCTGTGCTCTGACGGAGACTTCCATGACTGGTCCAAGGACGTTCTGTCCTTCAAGTTGCCAAGGATTTCAATGGACAACCATAATACTTCAGCATGCTCAGAGTCCAGCAGCATTGAATGCATCGATGTGGCCTGGGAAGGCCATGAAGAAATGAACAGAAATGCAAAGATGGTACCAAAGAGACAGATTCAGCTGAAAAAACGTGAAAACGAAGACTCTTGCGCTATCCTTGAGGTCACGTCAACACCCAGCCGGCCCCGAGATATTCTGCAGCGACAGCACAGTACCCCAGCGGCATTTCATCAGGACTCGCACCAATCAGAACCTCAATCAGACCAGCCTGAGCGAAAGCAGAAGCTGCAGAAATCCGTATCACTGGATGAAACGTCCAGCAAAAACAAAATGGCTTCATGTATTATCAAGAGCGTTCTTTCAAAGAGGATGCAACATGAACAGAACCTTCACACTCTGGATGTTCCTGACCAACCTCCTTTCACAGCATGTAGCACAACCAGTGACGGTGACTACTTGTCCACTTCTGCTAAAGAGGTGTGCTCTGAAATGGATCTAGAGAACGTACCAATGGCTTCTCTTTTAAGATGTGGTACGCAGAATCCTACGCCGAAGACTGAGTCCCAAACACTGAATAGATCTGTCAAAGAACACACCAGTGTCATCTCCAAAACACAGCCTAAATTGTTAACCAAACACAGTTTCAACCCATTTTCCTGTGGGCTAAGTAGGCCTCAATTTCAAGACGCCGGTACTGTGTCTTCAGAAACTGAAAAAGAAAAGTTGAGTCCCAATAAGGAGGCACGGCTTACCAGCCAGAGTACCGAAGAGAAGCTATCCTATGACTCAGCAAAGGGTAAAGCATGGAACTTGAGTGCAGTGATAAGTGAAGCAGTTGGCAAACAAGCTTTGGTGAAAACCACACCTGAGGAATGCTGCACAGTTCAAGGAGGCCATAAGCAGCACAATTTCAGAAATAAGCAAGCAACCAACCTTGAGAAACAAGAAGAAACAGGTGAGGAACAAAAAAGTACGCAGTGTCCCACATTGGCTGCCTGCCTATCTTCTAATCTGGATGCAAGCACAAAGGATAACGTCAGGCCCCAGTGTGCTCAGCGTAATCCGGAGAAAGATCAGAAGAGTGATATGGAAGAACTGAGGCCCCCTGGGCAATCAGCAAATACGGACCTTCAAAGCTTAGGGAAATTCAAAGCAATAGCCCCTATGCACGTGGTAAGGGATATGCGGAGCCTTGTAAAAAGTACGTACAACCAATCATTTCGATGTTCTGGTGAGAAAGCACAAGCATGTTTGCCATCAGCCACCTTACGTCCAATAAGCAGCAAGAGGGATGACAAGGAAAAGGGATTCAAGCCGGATGAAAAACGGTGCATACCGAAAGCCGCTCCATCAGCTGCACTTGAAAGGGTCAGAGCCTCTCTTAATACCACCTCCAGAACATGTGCATCTAAGGTGACCTCTATCCTGGAGTCACATGACAAAATTCCCCACACTGGACCTACAAAGGGAGTCTCAGTAGGAGCAGTCCAGGAAAACAGTTGTGCCTTATCAAAGTCCTCAGAGGAACAGGCAGTCCTCGGAACAGTCGGCCAAGCAGATGTTCAGTGTAGCAACACAAACATAAAACAAACAAACTGGTCAGGCAAGCCAGTACAGACTCGTGGGGAGACTATAACTAGATTGTCCAAACATGAGCAGTCTGAAGACTCAAGCAAGCCAGGTTATGAGAAACGTAGGAACCCACTTGAGCATCAAAGGCAACCACTGGCAGTTGAGTCACAGCGCTGTCCATCAGCAGACCGTTCTGACAAGCAGGATAGCTGTAATCTCTCAAAACATGCATCCTCTGCAGCCAATGATTGTCACCAGATGCCAGGCCCAACACCCAGATCACAGAGCCCAGCTGGGCCTCCCTCTGCCTGCATCTTAACTGTTGCTCCAACACCAGTATTCCCGTCATATTTCTACAAACCCACCCCACTGGGCTACCAGGCAGTCTCTCCAAATATGGGAGCAGTTAGCTATATTCAAGGCCCTATCTTGCTGCAAACACCAGCTCTCAACCAGCCTGCTACGGCGAGCGGTCCCGTCTCACTTATGAGATCGTTATCTGTGGAAGGCTGCACTACACAGCAAGGTTCCTCTAAGCAGACAGAGAATGAAGACTTAAAACCGAAAAGGCCTCCCCCAGATACTCCTCAAGCGTTTATCACAACCTTGGGTGCTGAGGGCATACCAGGGAGTGTAAGCATGCAGAATCCGGAAGCGGGTGGAAATTTGGCGCAGAGTCCTCGCCACGTGCTGCTGGACCCCGAAACTGGCCACTGTTTCTATGTGGACATTCCTCAGCTGCCGCAACGCAAAATGCTCTTTGACCCAGAGACCTGCCAATATGTGGAAGTCGTCCTGCCACAGCAGAGTGCGGTTATGACTCCCTCCTGCGCCATACCCTTCCCCTCCCTTCACATCCCAGCCATGTATGCGCCACACTGTCTGTCTTATGTCCAGGCACACCCTCAAGTGCTGCCTCCGCCAGGACCTTGAGATTTATTAAGGACTGCTGGCTTCACAACGTAAAAGAAGGCACAGGCTTTGAACTGGATGACCCACAAACTCCTAATCCTGGGGATGGAATATATGAAGTGATGAAGCTACCTCTGAAATTAGGAGCTCAAATGAAAAAGAATGGTTTTCTAATTAAAAGAAGAAACTCTTCTTACTATGACCATGAACATTGCACTGGATTTTGTACATTTTAGTACTGCTGTGGTCCTCAAAGTGTAAAATCACATGCGCACTCACCAGTTCACCCGAGGACGTAACTGGAGAAGGTGATCAATAAGAATCTCATTCAGGTACTCGAGAGTGAGTTGCTAGAGGCAGTGGTGTCAAATGGGGGTTAAAGCAAGTAACTATTACATTGTTCAGAATACACATTTGGTTTAAACCACTTAAACAAACAGAAATAAGAAGCCTGCACAGTGTGTTTTGTATCAGTTAAAGTGATTTTAATTTATTTCAATAGTCACTTTGGAAATAGAGAGATCACTTACCCTGTAGAGTTTTTTTTACCGTTAGATCACTGAAATCTCACCTGACACATCAATTGTCTTATAACTGTCACTCGTTTGAATCCCAGTGGATTTCTGTCGTGAACGAGGTGTATGATGAAATATAGACGTGTACATTTCTTTTAAATCAACACAATCAATAAAAACGTAAAAACGAATCCCATCCACTGGCTAGTGCTTAATCAGTCAAAGCTGCAGTAAATACATCCTTGTTCTTGGCATTTTTGCACATCTACTACATGTAATGCAGAAAGATCTGGTTGCATAAGACACAAAGGTCTATGGACGCTCACGTGGCAGAGGCATTTCACTAGCACAAAGCTGCAGTGACCGTAGTTCAATCTCTGAGGTCACACAGGCACGATTAGCCGTGTCTGAGGGAGCAGAAGCAGGACAGGTGATCATCCACCAGTGCTGAAACAGCTGCCATGAACTGGTTTTCCATCCAGGGTGCATTTCTGAATTCTAGACCCCTGCAACCCTGGCCAATATTAAAGGTTAAAACATGGAAAAACAAAAGTCTATATTTTGTCAAACATTTACAAAATATGCCTAATAAATTATATAAATGCTCAGGATGGTATTTTACATTGTTTTATTATTCCTTCATAAAATTCATGCTTGGTCAGGGTCGCAGGAGAGCCGGTGCCCAGCCGGCGACACAGGGTGCAAGGCAGGAATAACCATAGACAGGGTGCCAATCCATCGTAGGGCACATGCACACAATCGCACGCTAAGAGCAATTCAGAAACGCAAAGTAATCAAACACCCAAGTCTTTGGACTGTGGGAAGAAACCAGGGTACCCAGAGTAAACCCATGCAGACACGGACAGGACATACAGACTCCATATACAAAGTTCCCAAGTCGCTCCACCTGGGATTGAATCCATTACTTTCTTGCTGTGAGGAGACGGTGCTTCCCACTGAGCCACGGCGCCGACCCATTGTTTATTAACCCATCCCTGTTTTTTCCCGGTCAAAGTTATGAGGGAACCAGTGCAAATCCCCAGAGAACATAGGGCGCAGGCATAAGCGTCCCCTGGACAGGTCTTCAGTATAGAGACTGTGTCACTGTTGCCACACCGGATCCCCAACCAGCCTTTCCTCCCTCAGAAATAGCTAATCATGTCTGTATGTGACACCCAAACCGCTGGAAGACACCACAGGGACTGGAACCTGGATTCCTGCTGTGGTGGGCTAGCGTATTAGATCACTTCACCAAACACACACCTAAACTTCATGCTCAGATTGTTGTTTTCACAAAAAACAGCTAGCTAATAAACACAAGGTCTGTTCTGCATAAAAAGTACAATCAGTTCTTTCACATTAAAACCAGTTCTAGGTTTAAGGTCAATGAATAGGAGCCATTCAGTTTGGCATTTTTAATAATCATCTCTTTGTGGCTAATATTCAGTGCTTGTAACATAATAAATATAAGGATTTAAAAGGTTTTAGCTAGGAAATCTCTACAGAATATACACTCACCGGTGACTTTATTAGGTGCACCTCCTTGTTCCTACAATCAATGTCCCTTTTATCAGCTCCACTTACCAACTTTGTAGTTCTACAATTATACACTGTAGTCCATCTAACACCTTGTTAATCCACTTTACTCTGTTTTCTAATGGTCAGGACCCCCTCAGGACCAGTACAGATCAGGTACTATTCGGATGATGGACCATTCTCAGCACTGCAGTGATAGTGGAACAGACACAGCAGTGCTGCTGGAGTTTTTAAGCACCTTTGTACACCTTTGTAACATTCCACCAACCAAAGCACTGATGAAGGATTAGAAGATGACTAACACAAACTGTGGAACAACAGATGAGCTGCTGTCTCTGACTTTACATCTACACGGGGTTTAAATACTCCAGCAGCACTGCTGTGTCTGATCGAATCATACCAGTACAGCACACACTAACACACCACCACAACATCAGTGTCACTGCAGTGCTGAGAATGATCCGCCACCCAAACAGTACCTGATCTGTGCTGGCCCTGACCATTAGAGAACAAAGTAACTAAGTATGCATAGAAACAGATGGACTACTAATTGTAGAACTACAAAATGCTTCTATATGGTAAGCAGAACTGATAAAATGGACAGTGAATGTAGAAACAAGAATTTATGCCTAATAAAGTGACCGGTGCGTGCAAAATGATATGAAATTCCAGATCTGACTACACCTTGGTGCAGGTGGTGTTCTCGGAATTGTTTCTCACCACATTGTCAATATTTTTTAAGTTCTGCTCTTCAAGCCTGACATTTTTGCGCCGGTGGAGTTTAAATCCTTGAAAAGTGGGGCAGATGGGTAGGTAACGCAGACAATCGAGCCTCCTTACAAGCCCCATGCCCACTGGGAAATCGTATGTTTCTGAGGTGGCATGACTGGTTGCAGAAGAGTCATCAGCCTTCCACTCGATCAGGCCACGCTCTTGTTTTGTGCCTGGATGCAAACACACACACACACACACACACACACACACACACACACACCGATCAGAAGTAGCCCAATGACAGAGTTATTCTGGTAATCTTTATGCTTATTATACAGTACATACCTGGAATGGTGTTGTCCAACACAAACGCTATGAAACCTCCGACAAACATCTCTGTGGTCAAGAGGACTGTGAGGATTTGATCCAGCTCTGGCACCCCTAATAAACGTTAAATTAGTCACTCTTTGGGTACAATAAATCTGTCTGAGGTGTGACCTCACTAAAGACGATCTTAGGCCAATAAGTAACATATAGATGTTGTTGATTAAAATGTGTTTTATATATTATTAAATCTAACACTAAGAGAGACGTGGTACATGTGGAACTTCATTAAAAATATGATCTATTAATATTCAATCATCCCATTTGTACCCTTGCCTGATGCCCCTGCAGTGGGCTAGCTATGCCTCCGATGGACTTGAGAGGTATTCCACGGTGCAGTCTTAGTTTCTTCCCCACTATTTCCAGAACAAGGTCACAGGGGCTCCAGTGCTCATTTCCAGAGAACACAGGGCACAGACATAACCATTAAATGGACAGGACACCAGTCAATCGCAGGGTCTGGGAATAGTCCCCCATCCAGCCTAACCTCCCTCAGACCCAACCTGGCCAGATGGCACCTCCAAACTCAAACCCAAGTTCTTTCTATGGTGGGCTAGCAAATTAAACCGTTGCACCTCCGAGTGCTAGAGTAGATTTATATTTATGCATTTAATAGACTTTCTTTTTCAGACTGAACATACATGTTTGGAATAAACCAGGCCCTTACATCCCAATCCACATACACCAAACACTATGCTAAGTTAGCACTCTACCAATGGTACCATTGGTATTTTGACACACTGTGCACTAGACAGCATGTGATTTGGGACACATACAAGTTAGCAAGTAGGTCCAAGTTGGTGACAGTTCCAAATGAGTAGAATCAGTACTGGTGTCTCGATTTACATCTTCATATTCTCAGAGGTTCATTTAACACTACTGAAACCTGTCATCACGTTCCATAATGCCCTCAATCTTATGTTGCTAATGTTAGCACACTGCTAACAAGCCAGCAGTTAGCAAGCTGGCTGTTTAGAAACAAGTTGCCATGAAACTCATCATCCACTCAGGATTTAAATAGTGGATGTTGTTCACAGTTGTGGATCCTGAACTACACTTAGCAAATAAGACTTCTATGAACCGCTTGGGTGGCACAGAAGTCTTACATGCTAGCATGCCACTGAGGTGACCCGGGTTCAAGGAACAGGAATACACTGAATCAAAAAAATATCAAGTTAATATCATATCAATTAGCCAATCCAGAGGAGCTAACTATTTATGAAAGTACACATACACTCACCGATTGCTTTATTAAGTACAACTCCTTGTTCTACACTCAATGTCCATTTTATCAGTTCCACTTACCATATAGAAGCACTTTGTAGTTCTACATTTACAGACTGTAGTCCATCTGTTTCTCTACCAACCCTGTTCATCCCCTTTACTCTGTTCTCTAATGGTCAGGACCCACAGGACCACCAGAAATCATGTACTATTTGGGTGGTGGATCATTCTCAGCACTGCAGTGAGGTGCTGGTGTGTTAGTATGTGGTATGCTGGTATGATTGGATCAGACACAGCAGTGCTGCTGGAGTTTTTAACCACTGTGTTGCTCACTGTAGCTTATCTGTTGTTGCACAGTTTGTGTTAATCATCCGCTAATCCTTCATCAGAGCTCACAGTTTGCTACCTACAGGATGCTGGTGGCTGGACATTTTTGGCTGGTGGACTATTCTCAGTAGAGCAGTGACACTAGGGTGTTTAAATACTCCAGCAGCACTGCTGTGTCTGATCCACTCATGCCACCACAACACACACTAACACACCAGCACCACATCAGTGTCACTGCAGAGCTGAGAATGATCCACCACCCAAATAGTACCTGATCCGTGCTGGTCCTGACCATTAGAGAACAGAGTAAAGGGGAGAAACAAAGTATGTAGAGAAACAGATGGACTACAGACTGTAATTGTAGAACTACAACGTGCAACTATTTGGTAAGTGGAACCTATCAAATGGACAATAAGTGCAAAAACAAGCGGGTTCAGCAAGTACTGTAAATGTATGTATCAGATTCAGACTCATATCATTTAATACGAAGAGAATAATTATAAACTTCAGACTGGGCAAAACAGAAATGTGAGTAGTCTAGACAAATTTAAATAGAGCATGATGTTATGATGTGTATATTAGGAGAGCAGGTTTATTAAAAGCCTATTAAGATCAAAACACACAAGTTATTCCCGGAATAATATTACATTTTCTCCATGTTTACATATTTGTATATTTTATTTATGACATTATTAAATATGTTCTCTCTGTTAATATGTATTTAGCTTCAGTTTATTTGAAGCATTACTATAAACTTATTAATTAGGCAACTTTAATTTTATACATATATTATCTAAGCCACCCAAGGAGGATGGGTCCCTTTTTGAGTCTTTGCCCTCTGAAGGTTTCTTCCTTATAGCAATTAGGGATTTTTAAATTTCCACTGTCCTCCTAGGCTTCACACAAATCATCAAATACAAACCAAAACACTGACCTGTCTGGATGCTGCCTGGATGAGTTTCCAGGTAATTGGGAAGCATAAGGCCAGAGAATATTGAGAAGCCCAGTATAAAAAGGTTTCTTGAAGAGTTCAGATCCACACATTGCAGGTTGGACAAACCCACAGCCGTGATCATACCTGTTCAGGACAGAAATCGGTATCAGAAGAAATGCTTTTATGTACGAGCCTGAATCGAATGCTTTATCCCACCGTTAGCTTTGGGGAAAACTAATCCAGTGCTATGGCTGTTTACAGAAAACAGAAATGGAACTGGTTTCCGTTTAGGTTTCTTTGAAAATTGTGCAACTCTTATGAACTCCCCGAAGTAACACTGATAAGATTATTTATACAGTTCTGGAATCAGCAAAATCGAACTCAGACGTAATTTACTACAGGAAAAGAAGTAACGAGGACATTAACTGCTTATATAAATGAACTGGAAAAGAAGCTCAACACTGCCCCCTTGTGGATATAGTGCAACCTTACCAAACAAAGTGCAGAACATGCCGCCCAGCACTGGATCCGGCAGTGAGGCGAACAAGGCTGTGAACTTCCCAACAGTCCCCAGCACGAACATTATGATCCCCCCGTACTGCACAACTCTTCTACTGCCCACCTGCAGAGCAATTCAGAGCACAGGTACAGGTCAGAAACGGTTTGGTATCCATGCTACACCATATGGGCACAAATACTGGGACACACGACACAATGCAGGGGTTTTCTGACATCCTAGTGTAAATTCATAGGCATTAATATGGAATCCTCCCTTGCAACTACAACAGCTTCCACTCTTCTATTAACACCTTCTACAAGATGTTTGAGTGTGTTTGTGGGAATTTTTGCCCTTTCATCCAGCATTTGGGAGGAGAGATGGTGGATGAGATGATCTGGCCTGCAAACTCTGTTCTAGTTCATCCCAAAGGTGTTCGATGGGGTTGAAGTCATGGCTCTGTGTGGACCAGTCAAGTTCTTCCATACCAAACACACCCAACCATACCTTGATGGATGCTGGAACAGAAAAGGGCCTTCCCCAAACAGTTACCAACAAAGCTGGAAGCATACAATTCCAAAATGTCTTTTGCTGAAGCATTAAGCATTAAGAAAGAAGGGTACTAGGCCAAACCCTAAAAAACAAACCCATAGCATTATCATTCTTCTACAGAACTTTACAGTTGGCACAATGAAGTCAGGCAGGTGGTATTCACCAAACCCAATCTCATCCATCAGTGTACCAGACAGAAGCTTGATTCATCAATCCACAGCATGTTTCCACAGTCCAGTGGTGGTATGGTTTACGCCACTCGTTTGACGTTTGGCTTTGCGATTGGTGAAGTCTTCCAAGCAGCTGCTCGTTCATGGAAACTCATGCCATGAAGATCCCGGTGCAGTTTTTGTGCTGATGTTAATGCCAGAGAAGGTTGGGAATTCTGCAGATGACTTTTATACACTATTGCAACTCCAATCTGTGATTTTATGTGATCTTCTTATGGGTTCAAAAACGCTTCCACTTTTCAGTAACACCACTCGCAGTTGATCATGGAATCTAGGAGGGAAGAAATTTCACCAACTGACAGCAGATTCTGCAAAAATAGATGAACACACTCTGCTGGATGGCGCTGAGATAACATATTGAATATGCGGTGTCCTCTAAATGTACCCAATCAAATGAATGCATTAAATAGTAACTCTCTGGTAATCATGACGCCTCGGCAGCCCTCCTTCAGAGAAGTCGCCGGGAATTTTGTGATGCAGTGAAGCCACGATGAACATGAAGTGACTGAATGATTAAAAATCTTTGAAGCCGTCAGCTCCTGGGGCTGTGTAGTGCTGTTACAATGGAAAAACGCAGGGCTAAACAGGAGCAAGCAGGAATAATCACAATTAACGTGATAAAAATCGTGCAATTAATCTGATTTAATACAGCATCTTTATCCTCCGACAGCTTTAGTAATACAGCGGTACCTCGGTTCTTGACCACCTCGGAACTTGGCGAATTCGGTTCTCTATGCATTTTTAATAGAAACATTTTTAAACATTAACTTACTTATCATTATATGATACAGACCGCTCTTCCAAACACTTGTTAAAGTCCTCGGTTCATGATATATTTAACTTCTGATGGATTTGTCGAGGTACTACTGTAACAGTTAAGGTTATGTAAATACCAACACTGGCTGCAACAGTCCCCTGACCTCCATAACAGAGTCCACAAATGTGGACTAATGATTACTAAGCATGCCAAAAATGCTAGAAAGGAATGTCATTTATTTACAGAAAGTAATGCACTGTATGGGCTTCAGACTTTATATCATTGCCTCACCTTGGTGATCCCAAGCACCCCAATGTTAGGACTTGAAGATGTGGAGCCATTTCCTGTGCCCAGAAGACCTGCTATAATGCAGCACACACCCTCAGTGAAGATCCCCCTGGAAGGGATCAGCAAGGAATGAGAAAAGTAGAGGCATCATCTAAAAGTTACATTTACTCATTTAGCAGAGTGACTTTTAACTGCTACAATCTTACAATCCAAGCAATTGTGGGTAAGGGCCTTGCTCAAGGACCCAACAGTGGGATTTGAACCCTGAACCTTCTGATCTATTGTCCAGTACCTCAACTGCTAAGCCAACACAGTCCATTTAACAGTTTAGTGTGGTTAACTATAGGGTCTCAAAGCAGTTTTACAGACATCAGTGAGTGTGTTTACATGCATTCAATAGTCCAATAACTGAAGAAAATCAAATTTTGTCAGTAATCTGATATACATAGAGAATACATGCAGTTAAGTAATCAGTTCATGGCAAAGTCAAGTCAAGTCAAGTCAGATTTATTTATATAGCGCTTTTTACAATGGAGCATTGTCTCAAAGCAACTTTACAAGTTTAGATTATCTCCTAATAACTACGTCCAATCCCAAATTGAGCAAGCCTCGGGCGACAGTGGCAAGGAAAAACTCCCTAGTTCTAGGAAGAAACCTTGGGAGGACCAAGACTCAAAAAGGGACCCAACCTCCTTGGGCGGCGTAGATGATAAACCTCCGGGTTTACATGACTCAGGCAGTAATTGGATTTCTTTGCGTCCAGCCAATAATCTCACAGAACATGTGACATAAACTTCAAAATTTAATATTAAATAATCAAATTCTTAATTTACTTCAATAGCTGTTTCGCTGCCTTTGAGTCCGTGGCCCATTTAATTACGGGGTTGCCAGATCCCGAGAGAAAAAATCGACCACAGTCAAATAAAGCCAAGTCTTAGTGTGTCTGATCAGGAAATCGGGTAACTGGTATACATGATATGAGTAATCGGAATACTTGGCTTTCTTTATCAGATTTCTGAATCTAGACCAGAGTATGACATCTTGACTAACCAGATAACTGCACTTAACTACTATTAAGAACATGTAAATGCACTCATTGAGATTTGATACCATTAGCAAGCCAAAGCTGGTAGTGGCAAGAAAAAATCCTAAAGATAAAGCTAGCACAATGTAACCCTCCTCTTGTGAGATGGAGAAACATCGGGGAGACGCACATCTGGAATTAACACACTGATATACCCAGTGTCCGTTCTTGGGACATCTAGCACTCACCTGGGCATGAGGTGCCAGTATAGCATTCTCTGTGGGTATCACACAGAACCCCTGCTACTGCACATACGAGGGCATCACATGGTAACTGAAATTTCACCTTGCTAGAAATGTGATACCAACCAGGTTGGTCCAACACTGTGATAAGTTGCCCTGTCCCTGAGTTGACATTTCTGTTGTGATCCGTGTCAAGCTGAGGTGTGATGCCCACAGAGAATGGCACCTCGATACCATAAGTCCAGGTGAACGCTAGATGTCCCAATATCAGAAGGTTTCAGATGCGCATTTCCAGATGTGTCCGCTTCACCAGACGTTCCTGAAGCTCAGCGCTCCTCAGGGTGCGGAGCAAACCATGGCACGCAGCAGGCCAAGGGTGCCCCAACATTACAGCTAGGAGGATGAAGTCTTGGGATAAACCAGGACTTAATATGAGGATGGCATCCTCCTGAAAACTCAAGAGTTATGAATTTCTTTTTCTTTCAGATGTGACTGTGTACTGTACTTCTCTGACCTGTTGATGGCATGAATTGGGGGTGGAGGAGCTCCAGCAAGACGAGCACAGGCATAATAATCTCCAATAGACTCCACTATGCCAGCTAAAGTGGCGCTGAACATTCCCAGCACGCCAGCCACCGTCACTGTGGGTAATCCCCACTGACCTGGACCAGACCACAGTGAAAGTGTTAGCATCTGATATGTGAAAGCTCTACATCAGTATACAGTACTGTGCAAAAGGACCATTGGATTTGTTGTTTTAGCAATGGTATAATCACCATATATAACATATCGTCGACAACTGGACCCAAAAATTTCAAACTTGGATTCGTTACTCCATAATATTCTTTTCCACTGGTCTTCAGACTTCGTAAACGTTAGCAGATCTAAGCCTTTTCAACCTGTTCCCCTTACAAAAAAGTGTTTTTTCAGCTGCTGCCCTTCCAAAAAGACCTATTGAGAAATAATTATATATGGTCATTGGTATACCAGTGCTAAAACAATGGTATATCCACTGTAATAGTGGCCTAAGACTTTTGGACAGTACTGTACATCAGCAATTGTGTTCAAAAGGTCTAATCTAAAGCTTTGGAGAATATTCTGTGTGTCAGTGAATTTGGTTTCAAATGTTTGCCCATATATGGAGCCTGGATCTATAAATCATTAGGAAGTTGGCTTTCCCACTTTACTGCTTTACCACTGATAGCTGTTGTGCCAAGTCTTAGTGATGGGAAGTGGCTACGACAACACGTGAGGAAACTGTGTAAAACTCAAAAAGAAACCAAAATAATTCAGTCTATTTAGAAAAGTACTTGTATTTGTCAGGAGGCTTTGTAAAAGAAGCTCATCAAATATTTCCCAAAGATTTGGCTATACATTCATATCCTTTAACAGCAACTCCAAATCGTTCAGAAAAGGTAAGTACATACATACTGTGAAACTGCACTTTATGCGATCTGGACGTTGTCCAAGCATCATATTAAATGTGCACTAAGTGGCCATATTAGTGACACTTGCCCTTTCACGATTGGAGCGTCTCTGTATTGAAATTAAACTTGTGACCCTAAAATGCAGCACAAAATCAAAAGTTTCTGTGGATCAGGTTCAGCATGAATCCACATTAGAATGGGAGAATCAAGCAATCTGACCGACTCTGAACGAGGCACGGCCATCGGTGTTAGACTAGCCGGGGCCAGTATTTCAAAGACTATTTCCAAACCTGTGGGGTATTCTCTTGCAACGACATCAAGAGTATGTACTCCTGACCAATGTATGCTTTGGTGGGCAGGTCCTGATCAAGTATAATGAAAAGTTACATGTACATTTATGTAACAGTGGCAGCTTGAGATATGGGTCAGGATGGGATTTGAACCCTGGACCTTTTGGCCCATAGACCACTAGGCTTAACCACTAGGCTACCACATTTCCTCCACCTGCATTAGCTACGTCTGACCTAAGAGACTTTCTCTTTTACACTTACAAGGATAGGGCATGCGGAACCAAGGGGCTTGCGAGAAGATCTCCCCCCTGTAATCAGTGCGAGCTTTGTAGCCGTACTTGTTCGGGTCTTTGGGTAGCACATTCGTCAGGGTTAAAATGTAGCACACAAACCACACCAGCATAATGGCCATGATGATCTGCCCAAGGACAACACAAAAAGCACAGAGCATTTCAGGCAGTTAACGTACCAACACCACACGGCTTATAATAATCTCAGCTGCAGTGATTTTTAGGTGGATAATGTGATAAAGTTCCAATGTGGCAGTGGTGCAGGTCAATATTAACTTATACCGGAAACATCTTGAAGATCTGGAATCGGAAAGTGTGCCAGCCTTTCTGTCTGGAATAAAAGGGAAATGGGACGGCCCAGTTCCTGAGATACTGAGCGAAGAGCACGATGAAGAAGATGCACCTGGTGGAACAGAGAAAAGGGGTGAAGGGGGAAGCATTTGCATGTTAAGCAGAATGAAGTGGTGGAGCAGGAGAAACTGGCAACCCAACACCGCTGTCACCCAGGTTTGAGTGCCTGTCTGTGTTTGAAGCAGGGGACACCAGACAGACGGCTTATCCCCTGGTGCTGCAACAGCAACCCCTGCCCAGCCATTTGGTGGACTGGCACCCCACTCAAAGTCCTGGATTCCTGGAGAGACTCATCTGACCAGGATAGGCAAGAGTATAAAAAAAAAAGGTGAGTTAAGATAGCTTGACCGTTAAGAATAAATGCTTCTGAGTTTCCGGATCGCAAAACCAAGCATTTGCGATGGTGATTATAAATGGGAGTCCAAGTTAGCATAACTGACCCTGTTCTCTGTGTGGAAAAGATGGCATTACAGTTTTGCTGCTTAATTACAGTGGTGCTTGAAATTTTGTGAACCCTTTAGAATTTTCTATATTTTTGCATAAATATAACCTAAAACATCATCAGATTTTCACACAAGTCCTAAAAGTAGATAAAGAGAACCCAGTTAAACAAATGAGACAAAAATATTATACTTGATCATTTACTTATTGAGGAAAATTATCCAACATTATATAATAGAGAGTGGCAAAAGTATGTGAACCTCTAGGATTAGCAGTTAATTTGAAAGTGAAATTAGAGGCAGGTGTTTTCAATCAATGGGATGACAATCAGGTGTGAGTGGGCACCCTGTTTTATTTAAAGACCAGGGATCTATCAAAGTCTGCTCTTCACAACACGTTTGTGGAAGTGTATCATGGCAGAGATTTCTGAGGAGAGTTGTTGATGCTCATCAAGCTGGAAAAAGTTACAAAACCATTTCTAAAGAGTTTGGACTCCACCAATCCACATTGTGTACAAATGGAGGAAATTGAAGACCATTGTTACCCTCCCCATGAGTGGTCGACCAACAACGATCAGTCCAAGAGCAAGGCGTGTAATAGTTGGTGAGGTCACAAAGGACCCCAGGGTAACTTCTAAACAACTAAAGGCCTCTCTCACATTGGCTAATGTTAATGTTCATGAGTCCATCATCAGAAGAACACTGAACAATAATGGTGTGCATGCCAGGGTTGCAAGGAGAAAGCCACTGCTCTCCAAAAAGAACATTGCTGCTCGTCTGCCGTTTGCTAAAGATCACGTGGACAAGTCAGAAGGCTATTGGAAGAATGTTTTGTGGAGGGAATAGACCAAAACAGAACTTTCTGGTTGAAAAGAAAAGTGTTATGTTTGGAGAAAGGAAAACACTGCATTCCAGCATAAGAACCTTATCCCATCTGTGAAACATGGTGGTGGTAGGATCATGGTTTGGGCCTGTTTTGCTGCATCTGGGCCAGGATGGCTTGCCATCATCGATGGAACAATGAATTCTGAATTATATCAGAGAATTCTAAAGGAAAATATCAGGACATCTGTCCATGAACTGAATCTCAAGAGAAGGTGGGTCATGCAGCAAGACACCGACCCTAAGCACACAAGCCGTTCTACCAAAGGATGGTTTTTTAAAGAAGAATAAAGTTCATGTTTTTGGAATGGCCAAGTCAAAGTCCTGACCTTAATCCAATCAAAATGTTGTGTTGTGGAAGGACCTGAAGCGAGCAGCTAATGTCAGGAAAAGCCACCAACATCCCAGAGCTGAAGCTGTTCTGTACGGAGGAATGGGCTAAAATTCCCCTCCAAGCCGAGTGAGCAGGACTGATCAACAGTTTACAGGAAATGTTTAGTAGCAGTTATTGCTGTACAGGGGGGTCACACCAGATACTGAAAGCAAAGGTTCACATAATTTTACCAATCACTAATATGTAATATTGGATCATTTTCCTCAATAAATGAATGTCCAAGTATAATATTTGTCTCATTTCTTTAACTGGGTTTTCTTCATCTACTTTGAGGACTTGTGTAAAAATCTGATGTTGTTTTAGGTCATATTCATGCAAAGATATAAACAATTCTAAAGGGTTCACAAACCATTAAGCACCACTGCATGAGTGTATTCAGCTGTGATGTTGGCGTTTGGCTGGAAGTTACTTCACCCTCCGGTCATGCTTGTAGTACAGGTAAGCACCTTTTAATGTCAATCTGATCAAAGACTGTTCACTTTTAACTGCCAAGGTCTTAGGAATGCTAATACATTACAGTAGGAAATAAAAGTCTGTCTTTTAACTCTGGATGTTGCGGCCATAAACAGGCTCAAATCAGCAAAGCCACTGTAACCACTGCCGATGTACTGAACAATTACTTCATTATTTACCTAAGAATTATAACACATTCCAGTGATAATTGCTTCTATATGTACATTACTCTATTTTCTTTATTTGAATATCCAGTAATAGATTTAATGAATTTAAATGAAGTTCCATAAATTCAAAAGGCAAGCGTTTCCACTCGTATTCATCCATACCACAATTTTTTTGTCAAAATACCCTTTGTACTTAACACAATTTTTAGTGACACTAGCAGAGAAAAAAAGAACAAGAAGCAATCGATCTTGACTTTAAAAGGAAGGTACGACTTTCATAAAAGAATTACAACCATAAGAATTACTGTACAGTATTTTTACTGATCCTTAACTCAATATTTCCCATAATTGTGTTTTTTACCTCAAACAAATTCAATTTTTAATCTTAAAAGCCAAAATATATGAGGTTAAAAAATGTGAAGGTGATAGTTCTTACCATGAAAGACAGGCCCCCAGTGGCTTCCAGCACGATCTCCCAGCAGTCTGGAACACCGATCCCCCGCGCGGCCGCGCGCGGAGGACCCCCCGCGCGGCCCGCGCGTCGAAGCGCCTGCCGCGGCGGCGAGCCGTCCCAGTGAGCGGCTCGCGGGCGCCGCCGGCGACGGAGCGCGCTCTCGGAGAGTGGAGCGAGCGCGCGAGGAGGAAGAGAAAGCGCCGAGCAGACGACAGAGGGCCCAAGACAATGAGGGACACTGTGGGGGTGGACGGTCAGGGGTCCAATTAGCATTCAGCAGGAGTCCAGGAAGCCCCACTAGTCCCGATAATCACCTCTACCAGGGACTAGACAAAATAATGGCACCCTGGATCTATTGGGCCAAGGGAGTAAGAGGGACATGCATTAAAATTCATTTCTGATCTATTCCTTTAAGAGCAGAATGTAACTGAACGAAGGGTACCTCTCTAATCCGGGGCTGCCAATATGTTGTGGTGGATTGAGTGGAAGGCTTCCAGTTTCCCATAAATTTGCTCTGCAAAACAAAACAGCATGAAGTTGTTGGAACTGAACAGCACATTATGGTACTAGGCTATTGAGCAAAATGACCCCAGGTTCAAGCCCCCAGCACTGCCTAAACCAAACCACTGCTTTGACTGTACCTTGTAAGATTGAATTCAGTTGTGAGTCGCTCTGGATAAGGGCGTCAGCTAAATGCTAGAAATGTAAATGTACCTTCAGGAGGACACTTCCACCTCTCCAGCCCTAAAATGGCCTGGGCAGGGATGAGGAAGGCAAACGCACTGGCCTGGAAAAGGGGTAACCTGTGTACAGTATAAATACACATATGTGTGACTCGTATCATCTATGCAATAGGAAATGACTGCCAACAAGTCATGTGGAGACAGACTTATCCTAAAAAAGTAATCCTAATTACTGTTCATAAATATATTACAAATTTATTTTTCAATATGATGTTAGTTATTGGAATAATCCCAATAACTGGCTGTATCTCTACTAAATCTGTCAGTTTATTGGCCAGTGTTTGAAGAGACTGACATATTTAACAATTCTGCTAGAAGCCATACACATGCCTTCTGTAATTCAGCTAGCATGCAAGACAGACTCACCTAACTCCAAATGTGGTTTGTATGAGAGTAGTGATGCCCACACAGGTGAAAATCGTCCCCACTAGTTGGCTTACGGTGTACTGGTCCCGGCCCACACACATGGCGTCGGCCAGTATGAAAGGCACGGCGATGGTCCCGCTAAAACACGTCAAGTAGTGCTGGAGAGATTAAAAAACAAAATGGACGAGAATGACTCCAGTGGCCCTGAATAGACAGTACAGGAGGGTGAGTCAACACAAATGTCCTTGGCTCAGATATGTCAATAAAGAAGTTAGCAGTGAATCTGTCCCTCATGAGTATTTATTAACAATTCATTTTTTCATCCAATATGGTGGTCCATTAAAGACTAGAACATAACTGATTTATAATACTTGTTTTGACCTGCTGAGGTGTGTCTTTGTTCTGGAATTGTTATGTATTGATTCCCTGTATTGATTGACGTATTGATTTTTGTTTTTCTCACATTTGGATGCGTCAGCCTTCTGTCTGTTTGTATTCTTAGTAACACTGTAACTGCAGAAGATATTCAACACAGCAGCAGTAGCTGGAGTGATCAACGTGTTCTTTCCAGAGCACTTTTTACTACTCAAATCAAGAAACTTGGTTCACATGAGGTTAGTGTTTACAGTATTAACACTACAAGAGAATGGGATAGAAATGTTGTAATGTTGTAAAAATTGTACAAACCTGATTTCATTTAAAATACATAAACATTTATCTGCGTGTATAATATTGATAATGTTTGGCCAAAAAGTTTGGGCATCCCTGGACAAATGATGCCTTTTCTTCCAATTTGGTGTACCTAGTCTTTTCATCATCTCCCACTGCCGGAATGTGAATGAATGAATTAACTTTTGGCCAAACTCTTGCATACAACCAATTATTGTTTGATTATTTCTAATGATGCATGACATTTGTGTAAACAAAGGTTCAGGAAATCTAGTCTAGTTACATCTTCAGAGATCCAGGGTTCGATTCCCGGCTCAGACTCTGCCTGTATGGAGATTGCATGTTCTACCTGTGTCTGTGTGGGTTTGTTCTGAATGCTCCAGTTTGTCCCGCATTCCAAAGACATGTGCTAGGACGTTAGTGTCTCCAAAGTTTCCTACTCTATGTGTGTATGGGGAGGTAAGGTTTTAGCTTGTGTTTTCCAGATGTTCTCCTCCAGCATGTTTCTGTCTCGCCAGAGGCTCCCAAGTCTCAGCGGTGCCCCCATATTACAACTGATTTTGTTTTGTTGAGGTCTTTATCTCAAGGAAAAATGACAACTATATACGTGTATACAACTATACACACACACACACACACACACACACACACACACACACACATACATATACATATATATATACATACATACACACAATATATATAATATTCATTTTACACACACACACCTATGTCTTTTTTTTTTTTATTCCCCATTTTATACTTTGATACTGAATTATCTTTATTAGTCTATATATTTTATTTACAATATTATGTTTTCTTTAGACATGTTCCCTTTTATTTTTTTATGTTTATCTTATATTTATTTAAACTATTATTATAAGCCTTTTAAATAGGTATCTTAGTTAACTTACATACATCATCTAGGTTGCCCAATCAGGTTGGGTAATTTTTCAGCCTTGGTCTTCCCAAGGATTCTTCCTTATAAAATTTAGGGAGATTTTCCTTACCACTGTCGCCTCACGCTTGCTCAATTAAATCTCCCTAAAAGATTTAAGGCTTTGGTCTTAGATTTTCCGTAAAGCTGCTTTGAGACAAAGCTCTGTTGTAAAAGGCGCTACAGAAATTAAATAAATTTAACTCTGATACGTGTCAAAAAGGCTATGAAACACTTGTGCATGAGAACGAAGGTTGTCCAAGTTGAGAGACCTACTTCATTAAGCTGTTATGGTGCCCCTTACCAGAGCAAGAAGGCAGCCAGATTTATGTATAAAAAATAAATAATGGCCTGTACCTGCAGCCCGAGCAACACGCACAGATACCAGGGTGGTACATCTTCGATTTTGTAGATCATATCATAGCCTGGTTTCTGAGCATGGAGTGCCGAGGGCTGTGAAGGTCCCTCATCAGGGGGCTCCTGCACGCTGCCATCTGCATGTGGTACCTGGGAGGGATGGCAAAGTCACTCAACCATATGCAGCATTTCATCAAACTACCTGAAACTTCACACAATGATTGACAGTGCTTAGGTAGACACTGAGCAGAAGGCACGTTTCAGGTGTCAGAACTCAGTGTCTGGTCATAGCGTGTCATCTGTTTTTGAAGCACCAGCTAGATCCTTAAATTACCCTGACCGGTCGAATGAGACAAATAATGTAGGTTTGTTAATTAATAGCCAGATTCTTGCGCAGATTTTCTGCATTCAGCTGAAACTTTTGGACCTTACACACGTTAGGTGCAGTACACAGAATTTTTGTAATTAGTGACATTTCCTGTCATTTATCATTTACCTTCAGAAAATGTAACTATAAACACTGATCCAACATTATAGCGCTGGCTCATCTACGTTTCATTCACAGCATTAAGGAGTCACCCTTTTCCACAGTGACTTACATCTGAGGTTAAGGACCTTGCTCAAAGGTCCAAGAGTATAAATATACATAAACTGTCTTATATTCTTTTGTTTTATATTCTAGGTTTTATACTCTTCACGATATTGAATTGCCTTTATCTATTTATTATAGTCTATATATGTAATTTATTTTCTTTAGATATGCTATTCTTATTTTTTATGTTTAGCTTCTGTTTATTTAAAGTATTATTATAAGCTTATTAATTAGGTATCTTAATTTAGTCACATATATCATCTAGGTTGCCCAAGGAGGTCGGGTTATTTTTCAGTCTTGGCCCTCCAAAGGTAAAATTTAGGGAGATCCAGTATTTCAACCGACAGCATTCTGATTAGTAATCCAGTGATTTAATCACTATGTAATCACCATGTTTGTCATTTATAACTGTAACATAGACAGTGCTGACTTACTAGTTCATGACTTCCCAGACCTTCTCTGCATTGTCCCCCTTTTGTAGATAAGAATATTTACGAACCCCCACTCGTACGTTTTGCTTCCAAACTTCACTGAAATTAATTTTAAACATTATAAATCACACATAACCATCATTTCTTATTGAACAAACCTTTTCAGTGAATTATTACATGACATGAATTATGACATGCATTATGTATCTTTCATTTTTACTGTGTAACAGCATTCATTTTCCTTGGGCAGCACGGTGGGTAGCATCGCCGCCTCACAGCAAGAAGGTCCTGGGTCCTCCCCGTGTCCTCGTGGGTTTACGCCGGGTACTCCGGTTTCCTCCCACAGTCCAAAGACATGTAAGTTAGGTTAATTGATTTACACTATAAATTGGCCTGGTTGAGTGTGGTCTCTGCCGGCAGATGGAGCTGCGAGTCGGATGCTGGAGTATTTCTCGGTCGCGACGAGTATCAGTGGACCCCGCATCTGGCGGGACAAGTGCCAGGAAGTGATGAATCAGCATTCATTTTCCTTGCTGTGCCTTCCCTGCAATAGGACCACACACCCACTTTGGTTCTTAATATACTGGACTACTGACGAGCAAGGCCCTTAATTGCTTGGCTTGTGAAGATTACACCAGCTGTAATTTACTCTACATAAGGATTAAAGTCTGCTACATGTAAGTGTAAACATTTCTTGGATTGCTTACTTAACATATGTTTTGCAACTGATTAATTTGTTCTATAAAAGCCTTTTTTGGTTTTGCACAAAATAAATTTATTTTAACTGAAGATGCCCTCTTGAATGGCCATTATTTTCCACTTAGTGTATTCAAGAATACACCAATACCATTTTTCCTTTTTCAGTACAAAACACCTGAGCACTGGCTGATATATAGTTACTTATATGACACAGACATCCTCACAACTAACCAATCTGCCTCTCTGAAATCAGATTATGTGATATGTTAAAAATGATGTCAAGCATGTCCTATATCCACATGTTGTATAAAGTATAATCTGTGTGCATCAATTGTACATGGTCACAGTATAAACGTGTGCAATCCAATTCGTATTCAATCTTTAGGCCAATATATACAGACATATACTGTAAACAGAAACAGCAGCTCCTGGGTGTGTGTGTGTATACATATACTTTATTAGGTACACCTGTTCAACTGCTTGTCAATGCAAATATCTAATCAGATAATCACATGGCTGCAACTCAGTGCATTTAGATATGTAGACATAATCAAGATGACCTGCTGAAGATCAAACCGAGCATCAGAATGGGGAAGAACAGTGATTTTAAGTGACTTTGAATGTGGCACGGTTGTTGGTGGAGTATTTCAGATACTGCTGACCTACTGGGATTTTCACACACAGCCATCTCTAGGGTTTATAAAGAATGGACCGGAAAAGAGAAAATATCCAGTGAGTGGCAGTTCTCTGGGCAAAAATGTCTTCTTTATGTCAGAGGAGAATGGCCAAAGTGGTTCGGTTGTTAGGGTCAGAATTTGGTGTAAACAACATGAAACCATGGATCCATCCTGCCTTGTATCGATGTTTTAGGCTGCTGGTACATTTACATTTACAGCATTTAGCAGACGGCCTTATCCAGAGCGACTTACAATTGGTACAGTCTTACAATCCAAGCAATTTTGGGTTAAGGGCCTTGCTCAAGGACCCAACAGTGGCAGCTTTTTGGCTGAGGTGGGATTTGAACCCTGGACCTTCTGGTTCATAGTCCAGCACCTTAACCACTAGGCCACCACAGTCCCCCCAGTGGTGTAATGGTGTGGGGGATATGTTCTTGGCTCATTTTGGGTCATCTCCTCATGACCACGATGTTCCATCTTCTATGCGTCCTGTCACAAAGCTCAAATCACCACAAACTGGTTTCCTGAAGATGGCAATGAGTTCACTGTACTCAAACGGCCTCCACAGCCCGCAGATCTAAATCCAGCAGAGCACCTTTAGCATGTCGTGGAACAGGAAAATCGCATCATGGACGTGCAGCTGACAAATCCGCAGCAACTGCGTGATGCTATCATGTCAGTATAGACCAAAATCTCAGAGGAATGTTTCCAGCACATTGTTAAATCTATGCCACAAAGAATTAAGGCAGTACTGAAAGCAAAAGGTCCCACCCCAGTACTAGTAAGGTGCACCTAATAAAGTGTGTGAGTGTATATATACACACAGACACTATGAGAGAGCGAGAGATCCTAATGTTGCACAAATTACTATAACTGTTAATCATTGCAAAGGTTTACAATTAACATATGACTGCAAAACCCCGTTTCAGCAGTTAATCCAGTGCCCATTCCTGTAGTGGAGATAAATGATAAATTGTTACTAGTAGAGACGGGTTCGATCCGATTCTATATCCGTATCGGGTCCGATATTGAAGGCATTTACTCATAAGATTTTGGACGGACAACGGCAATCCATTTACCGAACCATATTCCATTCCACATCTTACCATAAGCACAATTTCATTCTGCTACTGAGTGAGCAAATGATATTAGTTATTGGTTTAACGAACACTTTTTTTAGTCTGAAAACACCAAAAACAAGACAGCATGTTGTAGCCTTACAATAATACAACAATAATAATCATAATATTAAAGTAAAAAAAATCCTCTCCTTTATCAGTATCAGCATCGGATCGGAACCAAAAAAAATCTGGATCGGCCCATCACTAGATACTACAGAATCCTTTGTAACTTTATAACATCTGTCATTCTGTTCAACAAACCAATTGGCAGACATTTCTGAAGTTCAATATATGTTTAAGAATGTGTCTAGTTCATACTTGTTAACAGAAATAGAATCAAAATGGAGCAAACTACAGCGTAATGTTTTAAAATATAACTATCATATGTAATAACATTCTTTAGCAGATTTTAAATTCATACTACCTTTTACGTAAACATCAGTACTCTCTCGGCCTGAAATAAATCACTGTAACAAGAAAGTACAATCCCAATATTCTCCATGTTCTGACTAGCAATACTCACGCCAAGAGCGTAACGATCCATAAGTAATCATTTTCTGTGTTCGCCCTATAAACAGTGAAACTTTGAAAGCGTTCAACAGTAAACACATGAGCTACTAAACTTTGTTCATTTCTTTCCCTGGTTCTTTTGTTTACCTCGGGCAGAGTTGCGGCGTCTGAGTACTTCATTGGCTTGTGGAGGTTGGATGTGAGCGTGGGCTCTGCAGGGCCCATGTTATTGGCAGCTACCATCAGTCCCGTGCGTCCTTTTTACATGGTGTCCGGCCGGGAGCCAGCTTTATACAGGAGAGAGGAGCTGGACAGATTAAGCAGGTTAATGATCTGCCTCTGGCTGGACTTTACTCAACCATACTCATCAGCA
The DNA here is from genome assembly GCA_025084515.1 of Ancistrus triradiatus. Classification (NCBI taxonomy): domain Eukaryota; kingdom Metazoa; phylum Chordata; class Actinopteri; order Siluriformes; family Loricariidae; genus Ancistrus; species Ancistrus triradiatus. The sequence continues at coordinate 121,432 of JAJAGP010001884.1, read as the reverse complement.
AGCTTTCAGCAGCTCCTCTGAAAAACAGGAGCTGCAGGAGATGCTTCACGTCCCCCAAACAACAAGTGGACTGATAAAGTGAGATTAGGCTGGAGGGCACAGCTTTGGTGTGGTTATATATGCAGTGATACATTATACAACAAAGAATGGTGCAGGTAAAACTCACAAGAGAAACCAAAGAATTGGATTTGGGGCCCTCTGTCCTTAACAGTTTTAATTCTCCTGGATGCTTGGTCCTTGCTATGGTCCTCCCTGTGTGCTCTGGGTCCATGGAATCATGTTATGTAACATAATATACTTCACTCAAGTATTATTTTTTCCGATTTCAATTTTTCTCCACTGCTTTCACATTTGCAAACAGCTAAGACTTATCCAAGAAACTCAGATTCACATCCTCAAATGCAACCTGGTTACCATGGGTATGAAAAAGCCAACACACCCCACCGGGAAAGTCATGCCATTTTTTTTTCAGACTCCCAATTGCAAATAAAATCGAGAACGACCCACTCTGTCAGTAATGACGTGCACTTAGAGTCAGTTCCAGAACTTTACATTTGTCCTAAACAGTCCTCTGAGTAGGCAAAATGTATTCCAGTTGGACCACGAGGTTTGAGTTGAAGAATTTCTCTCTTTGTTGTCATAATACCTTCTGATACGCTGTCAATATAAAAAAAATAAGCTAAAGTTTTCTAACAGCTGAACTCTAATTTGAGTGAGTATCAACCTGTGTACGTATGAAGACAATTCTGCTGTTTATCTTCCCAGAAGTGGAGATCCTGCAAAATCAAACCAAGGGCACAATGTGAACTGCTTCAGTAGGTGAATTAGAAGCCAAATCAGTGATGCAGTCTAGTCGACCATAAAGTATATTGATTGAAACATTTTCATTATTGTATCCTGTGAGATATAAGGGCTGTTTGGCTCACCCTTTTAAAACGATAGTTCGGATACCCTGTGGTACTGTGGTAGCCTAGCGGTTAAGGTACTAGACTTTGGACCAAAAGGTCCAGGGTTCAAATCCCACCTCTGCCAAGCTGCCACTGTTGGGTTTTTGAGCAAGGCCCTTAACCCACAATTGCTTGGATTGTAAGACTGTATCAATTGTAAGTCGCTCTGGATAAGGGCGTCTGCTAAATGCTGTAAATGTAAATGGATACCCCTAAATACTTCTGTCAACTTGCGCTCTATGGCCACAAGAGGGAGCAATTCGAACACCGTCAGGAGTCGAAAATCATAAATGTGATAAAAGCTGATGAAGTATTTAATAAAAAACAATTAAACAATCAAATAACCCTTGGACATTTCAAACATTATACTTATTAGTGTGATTTCCCAGTAGTAAAAGAGGATTCTGCCTTGACACCGTGTCTCTAAGGCTCATTATTTGCACTAGGATAGGTGCGAAACCTTTCAAATCTAAAACAACAGATTGTAAAGTACTTTTTATTTTTATTTTATTTGGACGTTTCTTCCTGGGATTATCAGAAAGTATTACTCTAGTTTCAAGCTGTCGTGACACGAGTGTTTTTTCTAAATAACCATACAGTCACTGGGAGCTCACTGTAAAAGGCTCACTTTGCTCCATGACAGTTTTCTTAGCATTTACTGTGGTAATTGTAGTTTCCGTCACTGAAACCATTACGAATTCCTCAACTAAAATAATTAGAAAATTTCTAAGAACTACAGTGTATCAGACCGAAACATAAAGCTGGAAGTAAGAGTAAGGACACAACGGTAAATGGCGTTCATCTCACTTACCAGTTCAAACGGTGATTTGTACATTTGGCTTCTTTTATCTCTTAGCATAATGATGTGAGAACAGCAAACTTTTATTTAGGCAAGTCTCTTCTTCACCTCCTCAGGCTTTTTAGACGTGGTTGCAGAGTCAGAAAACGTTTTAGAACCCTTTGCATTAATCATAAAGCAGAAGACAAACAAGTACTGCCTAAACTAGCAAAAACGATTGTAGTACAGGCAGGCTAGAAAATGTCACCATGCTAATAACTTTATCTGGTCGGGTCAGTTAATGGTATAAAGCTTGAAGTGGGCATTGTACACAAAAAGAAACTTGCTATTAAAGACTGGCATTTTTGGACATATGGTAGCCAACCAGCAAAACCGTTCACCAGCATAAGCGGCAACGGTCTGCGGTTAACCAGAAACACCATTAATAAACCATCAGAATTTCATGCTAGTGACCAACATACAGTGTCCACAACATATACTGATTTTGCTGGATTTGATAGCAAGAAAGTGTTGAGTCTGGTCTCTGAGAAAAATTTGTTCAGATTAAGAATGAAAACACATGTGGCCACTAGCAAAACTACAGTGCAACCCAACAAGAACCCCAAAAGACCTGTAGAAATCTTTGGAACTTGGTAAAGTCTCTGTTCATGGGTCCATTATAAAAAAGGGAACAGTGTTAAAGGAAGGACACCAGTGAGAAAACCAGTTTGGAGGGGGGTAAATGGTACAAAGAAAGACCAAAACCAAGAAAAATCATCGCAACTGTAAAACATTTACATTTACAGCATTAAGCAGACGCCATTATCCAGAGCGACTTCCAATTGATACAGTCTTACAATTCCAAGCAATTGTGGGTTGAAGGTCTGGCTCAAGAACCCAACAGTAGAGGCAGAGGTGGGATTTGAACCCTGGACCTTCTGGTCCATAGTCCAGTACCTTAACCGCTAGGCCACCACAGTCCAAAAACATGATCCCTTGCTGAAGAGACCAGCCTAGACCACCCTAGGCCAGCAGGCTGGTTTTAGCTGGTTACCAGCCATAACTGGTCAGGCTGGTCTGCTTGACTAAACCAACCTGGTAGACCAGCTGTACCAGCCTAAAACAGAAACCCATCTTTAGCTGGTTTTAAATGTTTTTAAGCAGGGATGTGTTCGTTTTGTGGTGAAGGAAGAGCCTGGATTTGGATGCAGGCAAAAGTGCAGCATGCCCCATAAGCACATGTTGCAAGCCCAGCTTGCGGTTTAACTCCGGTTGCCTGCAAGCCACATAACCTGCAGGTTTGATTATTAGATAGAGGAACTGTAACTGATGATAAAGGAAGCAGTTCTAAAATATTCATTCATAGTAGGGTTAATTATTCAACTGTTTGTTAGTAGTTTAAACAGAAAGTGGTTTGTATTACATTTACTTGAATACAGACTAAGACATGCAAGTAATAATATACAGAAATATACGTTATGATATGCACTACAGCATCTTACATACAGAGGGCGCAACATACTAACGTTTGTTCATAAGACATGAGGTAACACACTAGTCATGCTTGACTCCTGGCTCATAACAATGCTAAAGAATTCAAAGCATTTAACAGGACGGACCTAATCCATTTAGAAGGTGAAGGGAATGTGCTAAAGCATTTCAAGCTAACCGTAGAACCTCACAGGGTGGGATTCATGTGACTTCACTCAATTACAAAACACTACATTCAGAAGGCATTCCAAGCTCGGATGTGTAGCTACATGCTCACATGGCTACATACTGGGATTTAGATCAGACAGAAGTCTTTAGCACAAGGGAGTAAGAGTAAGTCACGCAAACACGACTAGACCCAAACAGGAAATCCAGTCTGAGAGGAAGTCTCTGAATTTGTATCTCACCAATCTTTAGGATCAGCCTAAGGAATGGCAGAAACACTAGGTGCCTTACACAACGCAAACAAAACAGAACTTATGGAAGATTTTAAAAACTGTAGGAGGTTGGAGGTGGTGCAAACCAGAAACCATCTATATAAAAAAAAAAATTCATACACAGACAGACAATCACAATGTTTACTGCAGAGACAGTAAACATTAGTCACTCTTTAAACTGCTCTGATTGTATCTTAATTGCCATCTTCCACTCTCACAGTCATTAAACCACACAAGTCATAGAGCCACAGTCATTTAAATGGACACCTTTAATACCACACTTAAATAAAGATAAGCCTTTTTGTGACAATAGTGAAACCTTGAAGTGTCAGGCATGAGAGAATGGTGGGGAACAGTCCAGTCAACCAAACACCACACCCATATTCATCAGGTTTTACAGGCCTCTGCTGAAGGAAACAATGATTTGTGTGTTCTGTTGCTAGAAGTACCTGCTTATCTCCAACTACACAAATGTTCGAACAAATGTAATGGTGTGAAAGGTGAGTGAGAACAGAGCAGAGTCTTATTGAGCCCGTCTGGACATTAACATTTCTCTGATGTTGTCCTCTGCATCCTTCACGCTACGCTCCAAGTAGGTCTTCTTTTGCTGCAGAGGGGAAAGAAAAAAAAAAAAAAAAAGAATTTATCGTCAGCTATTGGAGCCAAAATTGTTAGTTAAAGACTGATTAAAAAGGTTATTAAATTTTTTGTGGTAGGCTGTGAAATTTAACACGTAAATGTGATATCTTTTTTAAACACAGTTAATTGTACATGGTAGAATTATTACAGGTGACATGCATTACGGATCTTAACCATGCTTCATTTGCCTTGCTTTTTACCAGTTCCACTCCCACTTACCATATAGACATACTTTGTAGTTGTACAATTACAGACTATATTTTAATCACTAGAGAAACGAGTTTGGATGTTGTGTTCATTTGCAGATTGTCATAAAAACCAACTTGCAAAATAACTGCAAGAATATTGTAAAAAACTAAAAATCATATGATATTTGTCAGATTGCCCAGCCTAATATATACCACTATATGCATACAAGTAAGAACTGTAAATGAATTTGGACACAACAGCAGATTCCATCACATAAACACACCAGCTTAACTGCGGAGTGTAACATATCCGGCACACGAGATAACAGCTTGCACATGCTGTTTCTAATAATAGTGCCTAATAAACTTAACACTTGGGATTAAAAACATCACTGTGGTAATCACTGTTGTTTTTTACCATTACATAGAATTAAAATATGAGCGATGGTGCTTCTTTTTAAAGAAAAGAATTTCTTTAGGATCAAATATGAGCAAGCAATGCAATTAGTCACATAACACATGGCTACATCTTTAAATCATCTGACAGCACTATGTTGTGCTTACACAACAAAAGAAAAATGAAATGTAATCAAAGTAAATTGTTTAAGGAAAAAATAAAAAATAAAAAAATCGTTGCCAAGAGAGTTACAAGTACTGACTGCCTTTTCTTACAGTCAAACTGGAACTGAAGCATGTTCTCCTCTATATGTACTCTAGTTCCCAAAACTAAACTAGATAACTCCTTCATTCCAAAAACAATATGGAAGCGGTGACAGAATAAAGCTTTCATCTAAGCATAAACAAGAGAACATGAAGTTCACTAGATGTTATTAGAACTATGACCGGAACCAGTTTCTATGGTCAAGATGAGCAAAAAAAATAATAGAGCTCAAGTAGTATGGTTATATGGAAGAGAACATAATCCTTCCCTGTAAAGCAGAGTGGAGGACCTGTAATGGTCTTTGTTTGTTAGGATACACACCTTAAACATCACAAGAGCCAAAATCTCACAGAAGAATGTGACAATCTTCAAACTCTAGTAATTAAATAATGAAATCCTTCCTTTTCTGAAGCGTATACCATTTCTGAGTCCCCACAAAAGTGTTCTAGAGCCATTTCGATGTTTAACTTCCTTGCTGTGTTGAATTCTGGGGTTCATGACTGGGGTACTGTGGTAGCCTAGTGGTTAAGACACTGGAGCAGAAGGTCCAGGGTTCAAATCCCACCTCTGCCAAGCTGCCACTGTTGGGTCCTTGAGCAAGGCCCTTAACCCACAATTGCTTGGATTGTAAGATTGTATCAATTGTAAGTCGCTCTGGATAAGGGCGTCTGCTAAATGCTGTAAATGTAAATGACAAAAATAAGCCACCAGGTCAATGGAAAAAGCCCCAAAAAAGCCAAGTCTCTAGACCAAGTGAACCTGGCAACAGTGTCAAGTTATGTTCGTGTGCATGCAGTCTGAGAAAACCAAATGAAATCCGACTAACAGGATATATGTGCTGAGAAATACAATTACTGAGCCTGTCTCTCTTTCTCGGACTTCATACTATGTATGCTGTTTTACAAGACCACTTGAGTAATTGGATAGCTGCAGAGATGACGCACTCAATGATCCAAAATGTCCAAAACCACACAAAACTGGTTGACTTTGAACAGTCTCACAGCTTCCTTCCTCCGTGTGGTTTCAATTCCTTAGCTGCGCAGAGGAACCTGTATATGTGCTTTCATCAGATCCTGTGATTTATTATGTCAGAATTGTTTAAACAATTTATATAGTATTCTTGATACATTTGGCAATTCCCATTTTTCATCAAGATAGGACTTTAATAATCCACGAAAGGAAATTGGAGGATTACAGAATTAGATCAAATCACACAACACGCATGATATTAAGAGAGAAAAGAGAGAAACATCAGTGAAGTTACACTTGCTAATGTGAACGTAAGGTCAGACATTTCCTCACTTTCACTGATCTCTGAACTCACACTAGTATACTTCCCCTTCTTAAAGGAGTTCTGATGAGAGAATGGGGGGCATGCCTCAGGATGTTAATATGTACCACTGTGTTAGTGGAGCAAGAAGCCAAATTGCAGAGATGTTGGGAAAACAGGCTGAAACCTGAAACCTCCCATCTACGCCATGTCAAACCCACACACAACCCCAGTGTGAACACATGCCCACACAGGTTGCTGCAGGTTGCCTCAGACTCACAGGCACGTTTGTCCACATGCCTCACTCACACCACCTAAACCAACCACACGTGAACGTGGAGTGATATTGCGAAAGAAAGTTCCACGTATTACTCCTGGTTTGCACATGCACCTTTTTCAGGTGCCATTGTCAGCATAATTAGGTCAGTAACCGAAAATGCCCATGTGAGGTCAGGGCGTAAAAGGAGTAATACTACACTGCACTGTTCAAAGTTTTCAGAATTCTCACCATTACAAAAAACAGGGAAACATCTAAACATCTGGGAAGGAAAAAAACAAAACAAACAAAAAAAAAAACACCTGGGCTGAACTTTGTGTTTACATTCTCTCCATCCATTTGGATTAACTCAACCAGCCAGGGTATATTCGGGGTTTGTACATGTCTGTGGACGTCTCATGGTATCAAAGTGCTTTTGTTCACCCGGTAGCTGCTAAAAGCTCATTTTAAGCCAGTGCACCTTTAATAATGAGTGCGATTACATGCACTTAATAATCCGATAATTGCAGAAAATCAGATTTTGTCAGTAATCCCATCAAGGAGTATACATGCACTTGAGTAATCAGATAATGGGAAACCTCCAGGTTTACAAGACCCAGGAAATAATCGGATTTCTAAAAGTGTGACGTAAACATCAATTTTTAATAGTAAATAATCGAATTCTTCATTTTCATGAGTATATATTGCGTTTAAGAGTCTCTACAAATTGTTCAGTAGCCGTTTAGCAGGTTTGTACGTTTAATTCCAGGGTTGTCAGATCCCACATAAAAGATCCCCCACATGGTATATGTAAATAAGCCCTAAAGAAGCAAAATCTCTAAGAATAAGGAAACCTGGCAACCATTCCCCCCCCCCCCCATTAGCCGCTCTGCGCACATGCGCAGACTGACAAAAGCCCATGCTTAGCCCCGTTCACACTACAAAGCAACAAACAGCATTTCATTTCCCATGTAGAAGTGTAAAATTGATTTATGACGAGTTAGTAGATTGTTAAACAATGTTTTACGCTCCTGTCAACTTCAGTTATAAAATATCCAGCCTTAATGTGGCATCAGAAACAAGAATGCTGTTTACATGACCACTTAGATTACCAGATAGATGCTTAAATGTGATAACGACTGGATTATTAGCGTGCATGATAACACACTAAATTATCAGTGAAGCAAAGTTTAGCTATTGGTGTTTGCTTTATTTAACAGTACAGTCATGTCACGCAATCCAAACTTCCACTAGTTGAATTCACACTATAATGTATAGGGGTATTTTAACCAGCTGTAATGAATGACATTCTAAACATTCGTCTAGAATGAGTGTTTGTTGGTGTAACGGAAGTAGATGACATTTCAAATGGTACTTCACACTACCTACACTCTCCGCTTATTTGACCTCAGCGGTTAACTGTTATTACTTTCATTTATGGTGTAAGCACGTAACGCTTGAAGATGTATGCTGGGAGCATTTCGTGAGCCCTTATCACTTACTAGGCAGTAACCTGAAGAAATACCCACACAATATAGTACTGTGTGTATATAAGACATATAGATACATCGAGATAGAGATATAGATACATAGATAGATAGATAGATACATACATAGGTAAGGGAAGCACGGCTCCAACCAAAACCAAGATAACAGGCCAGGAGGGCCAATTGGAGTGTTCACGGCACCACAGTATTATGCCAACATTGCTTCATGTGGTTGCATTTGTTTTGTGTATATACACTACATTAGTACTAAGAATTTCCATTTTGTCAGGACAATGTCCAGCCTACAACCCCAATCACAAAAAGTTTGCAGTGTCTGTCATGGTACGGGGTTGTGTCAGTGCCCTTAGCAAAGGTAATTTACACTTCCGTGATGGCAGCATTAATGCACAGAAAAGGTACACAGAGTTTAGACCAACATCTGCCTTCACGACGACATTTGAGGGCTGTCCATGCATTTTTAAACAAGACAATGCAAAACCACAAGCTGCACACATTACTAAGGCATGGCTGCAGAAGAGGGTACTGGACTGGCCTGCATGCAGTCCTGACCTATCCCCAATATAGAATGCGTGGAGAATTTGGGGGGGGGGACCCCAAAACGACAACCAATTACTGTTGCACATCTTGAGACGTGTCTGCAAGAAGAATGGGAGAAGATAACACCTGAAATCACTTGGTATTCTCGGTGCCAAAACGTCTTTTAAGTGTTGTGACAAGGAGTTATGACGTTACAAAGAAGTAAGTGCTTTAAATGTCCCAACTGTTTTTGGAATGCCTGGCAGGCCTGATATACATACGTTTCTGCATTTCAACAAATTAAATTTACATTTAGTCATTTAGCAAATGCATTTATCCAAAGCGACTTACAACTGATACAATCTTACAATCCGAGTAATTGTGAGTTAAGGGCTTTGCTCAAGGATCAAACAGTGGCGGTCTGGCAAACGTGAGATTTGAACCCAAGACCTTATGGTCCATAGTCCAATACTTTAACCACTAGGCCACCACAGTCGCATGAAATAAAGTAGATCAGACAAAACACGAAATACATTGGGTTCACACTGTCTGCAATGAAATAAAAGTAAATATGAGACATTTGTATTTGCAATTTCCATACCGTCCTAATATTTTCTTATTAGGGGTTGTATTTTGCGACATCACAACATGAACTCTGCCACTGAGAAAGTCTGGCGTGTGAATTAATAAAACATTTTGATCCAGATATCACGTAGACCATCAGAATACAAGACCCAGCGTGAGACAGTCACTTAACAATCACATTTTCAAATGTGGGTGCGCTTCAAAGACATTTTTGTACTGACGAGAGCATAAAAACAAACTTGGCCAAACTTGTTTGATGATATATGTAACCGGGTCTCATTGACATTCTTATCAAATGCCATCAGATAAACAGAGTCACTGTTCGTCGACAGGAAAATTTAATTATAGAATCTTGCTAATCCTGTTCACGATCACAGTAGTACATGATCTATGCACTGAACGCCACAGAGCTACTTTATATGAGCGTGTAGCCACATAACACCGTTTTGGAAAAAGAAGACAGTACGCAGGAGCGAGGGAATTGTTTGTCAGCATCACGTCTCCGGATTGTCACTGGCATTCATATACAGAGGAATATATTCATGAGAGATGTCAGATAAAAATTCTGAGAACTGATCTGCTACACATCACACATTCCATCAAGCCACAGGCAAACTACAGGCACATTCAGATAAGGAGTATTATTAAAAGGTCACCGTGGACAAAAATATCTTTAAAATGACAAACAAGACTGGAAAGACGTGTAGTAAACACTTTCCTGAGCGTTCCAGTGCATCTAGGACATATGTCCATTTACATATGAAAGAGCTGTGGTATTCTAACTACTACAGTGGGGCAAAAAAGTATTTAGTCAGCCACTGATTGTCTAAGTTCTCCGACTTAGAAAGATGAGAGAGGTCTGTAATTTTCATCATAGCTACACTTCAACTATGAGAGACAGAATGAGGAAAAAAAAAAAAATCCAGGAAATCACATTGTAGGATTTTTAAAGAATTTAATTGTAAATCATGGTGGAAAATAAGTAATTGGTCACCCACAAACAAGCAACATTTCTGGCTCTCACACACCTGTAACTTCTTTAAGAAGGTCTTCTGTCCTCCACTCGTTACCTGTATTAATGGCACCTGTTTGACCTCGTTATCTGTATAAAGACACCTGTCCACAGCCTCAAACAGTCAGACTCCAAACTCAACCTGTGTTGAAAAACACCAGGACTGTGGTAGCCTAGTGGTTAAGGTACTGGACTATGGACCAGAAGGTCCAGGGTTCAAATCCACCACTGCCAAGCTGCCACTGTTAGGTCCTTGAGCAAGACCCTTAACCCACAATTGCTTGGATTGTAAGACTGTACAACTTGTAAGTCGCTCTGGATAAGGGCGTCTGCTAAATGCTGTAAATGTAAATGTAAATGGAAGAAAATCGTAGACCTGCACCAGGCTGGGAAGAGTGAATCTACAATAGGCAAGCAGGTTGGTGTGAATAAATCAACTGTGGGAGCAATTGTAAGACATACAAGACCATTGATAATCTCCCTCGATCTGGGGCTCCACGCAAGATCTCATGTAAAATTTAAAGTAGCATGCAAGTTGCACAGAACCTTTGCAAGGAACAATGCAAATAACATTTCTACAACAGCTAATGCATAATAGTTTAAACATACTGGAATAGATGAAAGGTGTATGGGCACAATGATCCTCATGTTACTCTAAGGTGTTGGAACATGACTGCTGCTCATTTGAATGAACCAATAACTACTCAATGAGAAATGGTATGTTAAAATGTTTGTTCCCTGCAGTCCAACTTAAAATCAAATTAAGTAGAAAATAAACATGCAATTCCACTATGGGTTGCCCAAACAAATTGTTGATCCATGCAGAATTTCAGTGCAAAAGCAAACATTTCTCTCAGAATTATGAGAAAGCTGAAGACGCACTCAGTACCGGTATTTCCCAGTTCATGAAAGGAGCATGAGATTCTAAAGAAGAAGTGAAAGACTTGACTCATAACGTGTGCAAAAAGCTAAGTGACGGCATCATCGTCTCCAAAATCATCATGCTCCATCCGCCTGTCCTCAAAACTCAGTAGAAATGTCAAGCCAGAACTACACTGGAAGACCGGACCAATAATTGACCAATTCTGGACTCGGAGTGCATGTATGACAACGTGCAAGACGTAAACTCCCTATGGCTTTCACGTCACTTCCTGTTCTGCTGCACTGCACTGCGTCACTATTCCAAATTACAACGCTTCTGATTTTCTGGAGTACACACAGGGGTGAAAGTGGTTTTAAATTCTTACCATCGCTTCATATTGTTCACCTCCACACTGCTTCTTGCGTCTTTGAACTAAAATGAAGCTTTAAGCTCGTGACATTGTGTACATTTTTAGCATCTCTGGCTTTTCTCTTAAATGTTTGAATAATTGTTCTTATTTGTTTTGGAATTAATTGTCCCGCATTATTTTGTGTGTTCTTTAGGTGACTTTAGGCTTATCTTCATATAAAGTCACTTACAAATATTGTAATTGCAGGGTTATGTTATCCTGGCGAAAGGATTTAAATCATCTGAGCAGCACATATGGGGATATTATCCTGGAATATATGGCCATCAATGAAGGTGTTAGAGTAGGATGCACCCAGTGTTCTAATTTGCCTCCTATTGGCTGTAATACACCTTGAAATTGGCACCTTTGCACCAAACAGTTCTAGAGACCAATTTGGGAAGAACTACCCCAAACGGTATGAGATAAAAGTCCCTATACACGGCTTTCTAAGCCCTACAATCAATACGTGACAAAGGGGGCACAGTTCTAAGAACTATGAACAAGTTCCTCTAGTGCAAAAGCGAAGAACAAGTGGATTCAATACAAATTGATTAGGGATCCAGTGCTATACTTAACAGTTGATAACCACTGGGAGCTGATGGTGTCATTGGTTCCAAACATGAACCATCCAGACATGGGGAATATAGACCAACTTTGATATCAAATAATATAACAATTAACTGGTATCTGGTCTTCTCTCTTCGAGATGACCCAAACACTACATCTACTGAACAAGTCATCTCTCAACAGAGCCACAACTACAGTCAAAATACTGAAATAACTAGAGAGAGCTGTCCTCTTTTCTTCAAGAAAACAACCTCCTTAAAACCAACCAAGGCTCTGAATTGCTTCTTACGTCCAAGGGAAGCTCCACATCTTTAGTACTTACCTTTCTGGATCTGACACCATCTTACACCATGAACCGTCACTCTCATCAATACTCTTGCTAACTTGAGCACTGGCCACTCAATTGTATGGTTTCCCTGTTATACATTCATTATCATTCCTACCAGGTAAAATGGTGACATTCACTTTCGTCACCTCATAGAATTAATATAGGACTTCCTCAGACATCTGTTCTTGGCCCACTCTTTTTCTTCCTGTATTCCATATCGCCGCGTTCACTGATAAGATCTCATGGCGGCTCTTAAAACACACCATGCAGACGTTACTCAACTTTACTCTTCATTCCCTCCATCCACTAAGTTTCAAAACAGGCATCCGACTGGCTTTCTGACACCCTGGAGCCAAAACATGACATGAAGCGCATACTGAAACTGAAAACTGAACAAACCTACCTCCCAGGAAAGACCTCCCCAACGCTGGACCTCTCGATCAACATAGACAGCCTCACTGTAGGCAAACAAAGGTGCCCTTTTTCTGACCAGAGAAGCTTCTCAGACCCTCATACAGACTCTCGTCATTTCCAGGCTCGATTACTGCAGTGTTTCCGCTTGCTCATCTGACTTAATGTTCCACTGCTTCACTATAGAGTATTCAGAAAGCTGCTGCCTATCTGGATCTACGCAAATCCTTTACTGACATCACTCCACTGGCCCCCTGTTAAAGCGAGGATCAAATTTAAAACTCGTCCTAGTTTTTCAGACCTTAAAATCTTCCGCTCCATGTTGAAAACAGTCTTTAATTCAGAACTGCACAGTTCCACGTAAACTCAGGTCTTCTGCTTCAGGGCATCTGGTACATGCTTCTCTGAGGAAGAGCCGTGCCCGCAAACCCAGACCACCATGTATCGGTGTCCTGGCTCCTCATTGGTTGAATGAGCTCCTCAGACTAGTCACAATGGCCCAGTGATTCCCTTCCACAAAAGTCTGTAGACTCACCTCTTCAAACAATACACAGGGTAATGCCTCTTATCCTCTGTACTTTTGTTGTACTGCAATCTGCACTTTTTTTTTATAACTGTAAGCTTTATCCTCAAGTTCTTAGTATTTATTATTGTTATTATGTGTGTCCTCAGCTTCAAACTGAGAACTTAATATCTGAGTTGCAGTAGTCCCTTGTCTAGGAGTTAACGAATACTTACAAACCACTGTGAAGTTGCACTGTGGCTTTTCAACGTTTTGTACTTTTTAATCAGATATCTTTCAAGAAAGTGGTATCTAACCTAAAGCAAAGTCACCCACCTACATGACAAATTTATATTATAGATAGATAGATAGAATTTTTATTTACATATAATTTGTTGCTAATGTTTATATATTGTTACACATTAGGGTCATTTAATTAATATAAACAATCTGGTCATAAGACACCTTGTCATTAAAGTCAGTGTCAAATCCTGATGTCGGAATTACAATCAATATTATTCATTTAGCCATACTTTGAACAATGTGGACATACCATACATCAAACGGTTTGTTAAAAAATAAAAACGCAAACCCAAAATATAAAAACTGCATATTTTTCATCTCAAGACAGGTCCACACATTTATCATGTCAATTTTCTGAAAAAAATATATAGAGAGAAAGACAGATATAAATAGAGCAATATCAGCATCTGTAAGCGTCATTGGGATGCCAAGTTGACCCTTCTACAGTCCAAAGAAACTTGATCAGTAATGGTCTTTTTGGAAGGGTAGCAGCCAAGAAACCACTTTCTCAGAAGGGAAAAAGGGCGAAAAGGCCAATATATGGTAAAGCTAACATACTTGAATGAAAATCAATGTAATAGAATATAATGATGTGTTGAATCAAAGTGTGAAATTTTTGGGTTCAATTACTGACAATGTGTTCGAATTAATTCGAGAAAAAAAAAATAAAAAAAATAGTGTGTGATCTGCCAACCACGATACACATAATCCAGTCCAGTCGGTGGCGATAATGCACTAATCCTAAAAGTCAACCCAGTTAAACAAATGAGACAAAAATACTATACTTGGACATTGATTTATTGAGGAAAATGATCCAATATTACACATTAGTGAGTGGCAACAGTATGTGAATCTTTGCTTTCAGTATCTGATGTGGCCCCCTGTGAAGCAATAACTGCAACTAAACGTTTCCTGTAACTGCTGATCAGTCCTGCACACCGGCTTGGAGGAAGTTTAGCACATTCCTCCATACAGAACAGCTTCAGCTCTGGGATGTTGGTGGGTTTCCTCACATTAACTGCTCGCTTCAGGTCCTTCCACAACATTTCGATTGGATTAAGGTCAGGACTTTGACTTGGCCATTCCAAAACCTTAACTTTACTCTTCTTTAACCAGTCTTTGGTAGAACGGCTTGTGTGCTTAGGGTCGTTGTCTTGCTGCATGACCCACCTTCTTTTGAAACTCAGTTCATGGACAGATGTCCTGATTTTTTCCTTTAGAATTCTCTGATAATTCAGAATTCATTGTTCCATCAATGATGGCAAGCCATCATGGCCCAGATGCAGCAAAACAGGTCCAAACCATGATACCACCACCACCACGTTTCACAGATGGGATAAGGTTCTTATTCTGGAATGCAACATTTTCCTTTCTCCAAATAACGCTTTTCTTTTAAACCAAAACGTTCTCTTGGTCTCATTCTTCCACAAAACATTCTTCCAGTAGCCTTCTGGCTTGTCCACGTGATCTTTAGCAAACTGGAGAAGAGCAGCAATGTTCTTTTCGGAGAGCAGTGGCTTTCTCCTTGCAACCCTGCCATGCACACCATTGTTGTTCAGTGTTCTTCTGATGGTGGACTCATGAACATTGGCTAATGTTAAATGTGAGAGAGGCCTACAGTTGCTTAGAAGTTACCCTGTGATCCTTTGTGACCTCGCCAACTATGACACGCCTTGCTCTTGGAATGATCTTTGTTGGTCACTCCTGAGAAGGGTAACAATGGGTAACAAAAAAAACTCCTTAAGTTAGTTTTGTAACCTTTTCCAGCCGGATGAGCATCCACAAGTCTTTCTGAGCTCCTCAGAAATCTAATTTGTTCGTGCCATGATACACTTCCACGAACCTGTTGAGAAGAGCGCTTTGATAGATCCCTGTTCTTTAAATAAAACAGGGTGCCCACTCACACCTGATTGTCATCCCATTGACTGAAAACACCTGACTAATTTCACCCTCAAGTTAACTGCTAATCCTAGAGGTTCACATACTTTTGCCACTCACTAATATGTTATATTGGATCATTTTCCTCAATAAATAAATATTCAAGTATAACATTTTTGTCTCATTTGTTTAACTGGGATTCCATCTACTTTTAGGACTTGTGTGAAAATCTGATGATGTTTTTAGGTCATATTTAGGCAGAAATATAGAAAATTCTAAAGGGTTCACCAACTTAAGCACCACTGTATATTATATTATTTTACTATTATATTGTTATACTATGTATGTTATACCAGTCTGAGTGCGAGTTCAAACACACCCACAGTCACGTACCTGCTGTCTCAGTGATAAGACGAGCGAAAACTGCGCTCGCCTCACTGGCCATAAAGTTTCACTTTATATTCACTTTCCATGTTTATATTTCACTGATTTATGTCTTTATTGATTTTATGCATTGTGTTACATTCCATGCTTTATTCGTGCTTTTATTCCATTAGTTAAGTATCATTTAGGGGTCAGGAATGGATTAACCCCATGTACAAAACTTCTTATGAGGAAATTCGATTCCGACTTCGAACAAAACGGAGTCAGAACGGCCTTCTGGAACAAAGTAAGTTCGAATTCCAAGGTTCCTCTGTATTTGACTTTTAAATTTGGAGAGTTCTCTATGCATTTCGATGCATTTTAGAAATCTTTATATAAAGTGATTTCCATGGTTTTAACAGGTATCAAGACCCCAAATCACTAAAGCTCAAGCCAAACTGTTAGCACTGAGGATGTTTGGTTATAGGATGAGCTTTTTAGGCAGCATTTAGACCCCTTAGTTCACACTACTCCACATTAATAGCTAATTATAGCAACATCAACAATAGTAGTAGTGAAATTTTTGGAGGCAAAAGCCAACAACCCTCCATATCCTCAAGCAGTTCCCTCAGGGGGGCCCCATCCCACAGCTAAAACATTAAAGGCCTGATGGTTAAATCTCATGCCCGAACATGAAACCCTATCTTCCGAGCACATAATGATACCTTATAAGGGTGACCTTCACTGAACAAAGCAGTAACAGAACACAGAGTAGGCTTGTGACTGACGGTGAGTCAAGCCGCAGAGCCTCTCATTGTTAGACCTGTAATGGGCCTCTTACACACACTTGCCGCACAGAGTGATTTCGGTCAAAGCGCAAATGACAGGGCAGACGGTCATGTGCACTTCCTGCTCTGAATGAGCTTTTTGTTGTTCCAGTTCATGGTCACAAACAACTGCATTTTTGGGGGCATGTCTGTAAAAAAATTACGCTCAGGTATGCTGTAATTATGACCGATTTAGACAGAATAAGAAAAGTGTATAAATTACAGCCGTGGGAGTGTTTACATGATGTCCGCCTTGTCGTCACACCAAAAAAATTTCCATACCTAATATGCAGCAGCGCTACTGTTCACATGATTAGAATGAATCGTGAACTATTAACATGTGCTATTAGGGGAAGGTAAACTGAATTCCCGATTAAATAACACACACATACCCAACTGTCATCACTTCTTCAAAGCGGACTGTCTTCTTTGACCTTTATCGGAAAGGGCTCGTGCTCTTGACAGTTAATAGGCTACCTATGCTAAGAACGTATCGAGGATGTAATATCGATATTAATAGCGGCCAGTTTGCAGCTTGTAGTAAATAACTGAGGAAATTGCAGCAAGGTAAATTTATTGATATAGCACCGTTTATACACTGGGTCACAAAGTTCTGTACAAAACAGGAAAACATGATTAAAACGAAAAAGAAAAAAATTTAAAAAACGAAAAAAGTAGTGTTATAAGATAAGAATACAAGATAAGCAGTGCAACACATTCAGTCTTCTACGATTACATATTGTAGTTTAACACTAAAGCACCAACTGCTGCTTCTCTGTGCCTAGTGTTTACCTTAGGCAGGACTAACTGATTCATTCCTCACATCTTATCCCATATCGCTACGACACTTCAGATAAATACACAGGTCCTGAACCATTTAATTACAGGTATGCACCATTTAACATCCCCATTACATTCTGTGGAACAGGATGTAGACTGAAATGAACGATGGTCAGACTTTACCATAGTCACATTGCCTTTTTATCGTACTCTGACATAAATTTTCTATATTTCTTAGATATATTCCCAAGAACTGCATGCAAGCGATATGTAAATGAATCAGAGATACAGCTGAAAACGCATGATTGATGAGTGACTGAAGCGACTGATACTTGTTTGACAAAAGCCAAAATGCATTAGGCAATATTACGAACAACACAGAATATCAGCCAGATGAGACAGAGACTGAGTGAATTTGAACCAGTTTACATAATTACAGGTGAGAGAGAATATACAGGTAGTGAGGGATAAACAGAAGTAGTACTACTTATAATAGGACAGGAACATACACTTGTGAACACCATTTACATCTTGTAACGAATACGTAGTGCAAAGTCATCCACACAAACAATCTCTAATCCAAATGTGAGCCAATCCAGGGGTAAGGTAGTGAGCTTCAGTGAATGACAGATTTCTGTTTTTTAACTCCTGCCTCTGCTCATGGATCCACAGCATAGATTGGCTTGTGTGACTAGCTGAGCAGAAGAAGCAAAACGCATTTCGCTAGTGCGCAGCAAAACAATATAGCACACTGCCACTACATAAATTAGCAATTACCATAAGTCAAATATGGTAATTAGAGTTAAGAACGGTTTGTTTGTTTCGGTCTTAATGCCATGAATGACCTTTCACTTTACTCAGGCAGAAAGTTTAGTGTGGTACAAAGCCACAGAAGGGACTTGAACTCCTGAGCTTCCTTGACACCATAGGAATTATGGACATTTTTTTTTTACATTTAGCGCAGTTTATGTCCTGTGGTATTTTTAGTTCACCTTGTACTATTTGTATTATCTGCATTCTGAAATGATATGCATCATCATGTTTTCAGTAAAACACCTGTCACGAGCTGGTGGGCGGTTCTCCCTTTAACAGGTGCTGGTAGGTCCGTTTAGAATGATCTATTTGCGTTCTTGTTCAAGTTGTTGATCGATGTTGTTATGAAAATGTATTGTTACACTAGTGTTTATGATGGGGTTTATCTTCTGCACTTTATTATTTTTCTGACCTGCCCACTCGTGCTGCCACAGGCTAGATTAGATAGGGTAAGATTGTTTTTCCGATTTGATGTGTACAGCTGGTGGTTTGATGGCCACTGGTTGTATAGCCATGGTGCTTTTTCCAGTCCCTTGTATGAAGGCATGGCTTGGAATGCAACTTATTTTTATATAAAATTTCTGCTAAGATTTTGACTAATAGGCTACCGATGACCGGGTGCTTCTGGGTGATAGACTGGATGATAGATAATACCTTAAAGCTGATTCTGCAAATTAGTCTTCGTTAACATGAGGATTTAAATGGTGGTGATGTGTTTTTTGGTCATAGTCAAAACCCTGGCAGCTGCATTTCATAATAGCTGAACTTTTTTAGGATGTCTTGTCAGAAAGAGAGTCAACAATCCTGCTAGCAATAATTGCAGTAATGAGTTTCACCAGATCTGGTTTATTCCAGAAATCTCTAATCTTGTTGATATTCTTAAGGTGATAAAAAGCTGATTTGGTAAGAGCTTTGACACAACTGTTACAGCTGAGATCAAAGTCCATTAATACACCAAGGGTGCGAACTAGGGCTTTTCAGTCCAGATAAGAAGCCTCCCATCTCTGTTCTTGAGTAAAATTCTGTTTTTATTCACCTGCACCAAGTTTTGCCTCATCCAGTTTGCAACAGGCTCAACTCTTACTACGTGTGTCAAAGCAATTGTGGTCATTTTGAGAGTCAATACTGTCTTCACTGCTGTAGTAAGAGATTCCATAGTCAGCTAGAAACTGCCTTCAGAACTGCTTTTATTGTTGATGGCATAGATTCAGTAAGGTGCTAGAAACATTCCTCAGAGATTTTGGATTGACATGAGCCTGAACTGGTAATACAATTCAGGATGGATACATACACCTGAATCACCTTTGTTCCCCATTGTGATCCACGGTTTGACCATGTCTACATGTCTACATGCTGACATGTGATTGGCTGATTGGATATTTGTGCCAACGAGCAGTTGAACACAGGCACCTAATAAAGTGGCCGGGCGAGTGTACGCACGTATATTAATACTTAAGACCATGCTTAATTCTGGTCTATTATTAGTGTAAATTAAAACCGCACTGGAGGCTTACTTATGCCTATTGCTGAAGCCTTGTTATCAGTTAAAGGTTGTTAGTTACCATTGGCACAGAGACACTCCAGAAAGCAATCTTCTGTATTTACTCCCCCACAAACCAAACAAAGGTATGAGCGGAGTTTAAAATCCTGGATACAACACCACAGACTACACAAAGACCCAGAAAAAAAAAAAAAAAAAAGCAGAATTACGTAAGGTTAGGTGAGCCAAGTTCAGATAAATTACAACCTACAGGCATGTTATAGACAAACTTGGCGCGGAGTCACAGTTCTTACAGAAATTCTTGTTTGAAGTGACGTCGTATGTTTGGAAAACTGATCTCATCTGTCTGTATAGCTGGCTTCGATATTTTCTGCTTTCGTCACTTCACTGTTTTTGTGACGTTTGGTAAAAGTACCACTTCTGGTTACATAATTCAATCTGGAAATGGTCTCGGCCTGAAACTGCAGTGGCAGTAGTAGGAACTGCCTAGTGGTTAAGATACTGGACTATGGACCAGAAGGTTTCACTCCAGGGTGCAAATCTCACAATTACTTGGATTGGAAGACTATCAGTTGCATGTCACTCTGGATAAGGGCTTCCACTAAATGACTAAACGTAATGCAGTGTGTTCATAAATCTCACTATATAAATGAGCAATAATAAATAAACATTATTATTTATATAGCACCTTCCGTGCAGCAGTAGTTCAAAGCACATTAAGTTACAGAAGAACATGGCGTACATACAGTAAACCAAGTTAAAACCTTGAAAAAACAGGACTCCTTAAGAGAGAACTCTAGCTGAGACATACCTAAGAATCAACTCACTAAAGGTAGAGAGGAGCACAGCCATGAAGACATTTAAAAACCATAACTGAAATCTTTATATCTAGTCTAAAACCAGCAGGTAACCAGTACAGGTGAAATATGATCACAGTACAGGTAGTAAACTCCCAAGTATGTGCGCATGGGTGAAAGTTTTACAGATGAGAAAAGAGCAAAGGTAGGTCAGATGTAAAAATAAGACCGAATGGCCCAAAATAAAGCACCTCAAAGAAATGCAAGGCTGTCTGAAGTGTTGAGACACCAAGAAGACCAACAAACTAAAATCTGTGTTGTGACGAGAACTTGTCGTTGGATGCATAAGAGGGCCTGAGGGTCTGCGGTACTCCGATGAATTAAGTGCATGCTGCAGAGACGTTTAGCGTGACCCGTTATAACACTATCTGTTACGAAACTCATGACAGTGATGGTGTCGTCTCTCAGATGTCAGCAAGGACAAGTAAGCGACAAAGTGCCTTGTACGGATATTTGTCCTCAAGCTCACACCCAAATCCGACACTTAAGCCTCGCAACTAATCCTGCCCCCTGTCTGCCCTCAACCCCCTTGGGTATTAATAACAGCCATCACCCATCTACTACCCCTGACAGGACAGTAAACAATAAGCTGCGCACCATGAGTGAGAGAAGCTGACAGGTCTGTAAACCGATCTGTCATCAAACCGCTACGGTTCAACCCCAGCAGCCAAGAGCCCACCTGCATCCCGGGCCAATTATGAGCTCATGAAAGGATCATCGGTATTGACAATGTCAACACTCATACTGGATGATCACGAGGCCGTCGGAGGGGGCCAGAGCAAAGCTGGGATGCTGATGACATCATGTTACCTCCTAAATCACTGCGCCTTTCAGGGCAGTGAGTGCACAAGCCACCAGAGCCATGAGCTCATGCGCACGCTTCCTTCTAAATAAGGGCCAGTCGCGTCTTGGCCGAAAAATGGCAGCAATGTCATCTCGATGTACATGTTATTTTAAAAAGCAGCCAGCATCTCAGTGCCTCAGGGCTCAAGTCTGCATAATGCTCGACAGTCTGCAAGTCAGACCTTCCTGACGAGTGCAGCCGTCATTCAATCATCTCATGCCCTCGAAAACCCTGCATGAGCACGGCCTGATGAATGCTTGTCTGACTTTTGTTGTTGCCAGCTCAGTAGCTATGGGAAACATGACCTACACAGGTGGGCACCTCAAAAGGAAAAATAGATGTCATGAGCGT
The DNA here is from genome assembly GCA_025084515.1 of Ancistrus triradiatus. NCBI lineage: Eukaryota > Metazoa > Chordata > Actinopteri > Siluriformes > Loricariidae > Ancistrus > Ancistrus triradiatus. Next base: position 99,548 of record JAJAGP010001884.1, on the reverse strand, counting down.
GACGAACCACCACGTGCTGTCCCGCCCGCCCCCACTGTTCGTGCTGAGGGAAGCCCTCGGCTGCATTCCTCACCCACCGTCCCTGCGCCTTATCAGCGGCTCCGCCTGGGACTACAATCAAACAGCCTGCTACAGTTCAGGTCCAGACATGTCCCGCAGGAGCAGAGCCAACACAAAATTACACAACAGGCAGGTTGTATATCCGCCATGTCACCATACTCAGCTGTACTGTTAACTAACTTCTCATATCTACAGTAGACACCAAGGTCTTTCACGTGGCACAGTGGAACTCGACAACAAATCGATCCATCAGACAAAAATTCAGTGACATTAGCTTCTTGTCACTACAACAGAACTTGAGTAGAATTGAGTGGAAGTGATCTTTTTTGGTTGGAGACTTCTGTAATGAATAAACTGGATAAGCAAATCTTTAACTACAGGCATGTCAAAGTCAAAGCCAGATAAATTTCTATAGCACTTTTTTACAACTTAGCACTGTCTCAAGGCAGCTTTACAATTTTATCTTCTAACATCGAAGCCCAATCGAAATTAAGCAAGTCTAGAGCGACAGTGGCAAAGAAAAAGTCCCTAAATGTTAAGGAAGAAACCTTAGGAGAATTCAGACTCAAAGAAGGACCCAACCTTCGTGGGCGGCTTAGATGACATATGTAAGAACTTGGTACAATTATAGTAATAATTTAAATAAACAGAAGTTAAATAAATATTAAGGAGGAACATGTTTTTAAAAATATATAACATGTAACAGTTTCAAGTTGTTACAAATAAGAAGTGGAAAGTCATCCACACAAACACGACTAACTTAGGAAAAAAAAAGGTCTCTAAACACACCAACCGAGTTAGAACAGTCTCTAGTCCAAACATGAGCCAACAACCAAGCGAATGACAGACTTAACTCCTGTTATACCTTATGATCGGTCATTAAAATGAACACCGGTTGATTGAACGGAAATAAGACAGCACTTGCCTGTACTTCAACCTGAACCGCAACCCTCACCAGGAAACACAGAAGGAAAGATGCTTCTGTTTAACTTTGACACACAAATTTGCTTCAAAGTTGAGGGATAAGTCAAAATCAAAGTTATTTTTAAAAAGTACTGGCCCAACAAACTACAAACCAATTACTGGCAACAGAGCCTAGTAGGCAGCCACACCACAGCAGGTTAGAATTCCGGTGGCGTCTTCCACAGGGTCGCATATTTCACGCAGACACAACTGCTTGGTGCCCGAGAGGGTGATGCTAGTTGGGGGATTATCATGTGGTGCTGCAACAGCAAAGCCCTAGTCAGCCCTTCTGTGGTGGGACATCCCTGCCATGATGCACTTAAGCCTCTGATCAGGAAAAGCAGGTTTAATTAAAAAAAAAAAAAAAAAAACACAACAACAACAAAAACGAAAGTTCTGCTGAATTTTTAGAAACTCTCAAGGAAGTCATTCACCTATGACTTCCTGCTTCATCAAAGTACAAACGAGGTGAAAAAGAGGTCAAACTCGCCTAGTCATTCAACAGCATGTGGAAAATTACAGGTTACACCAATGAGTGTTGACTTTAATAAAATCCGGTTGTAATAAATGGTTATTAAATAGGTTGCGAAGTATGCGGGTGTATTTTGTCCCCACACACAGCTTACAGCCACCTGCTGGAACCTGAGTTCAAACCTCAGATGAGGTTTTCAACGTGAAGGTCCTGTGGTGTGTTTACAGATAAATGGGGGTGCGCTCTAGTAACAGTTCCAAGCCCTGATAAAATGGGGAGGGTTGCGTCAGGAAGGGCATCCGGTGTAAAAGCCGTTGCCAAATATTATATGTGGGTATGAATGATCAACAGTGGTGACCCCAAACAGGAGCAGCCCACAACAGAGACAAAAACAAGTCTCCTAGGATCAATGAAAGGTTAAGTAGTTCTAACAACATGGAAATGGATGGAGTTAAAGTCTTTACTAGGTGGAAATTCATCAAGTCCATGTACCAGAGCAAATATTTACACACGTGTCAAGTACGGACACCTCAGGCAATGAGCTGGATTCAGATGGTGAAACTGCAGCTTTATGACCCATCCCACCTAGACAGACAGATGGAAGGTGAATTGGGTAATGACACCATGCCTCATATCCTGTACTGATCCATAATTACCCATACCATCTGCATGGAGATGCAGGGAATGATGATGTGATGTATGCTTACAATATGAAAGTCTCTTGTATGAGTCATTACCAAAACAGCAAATAGTGACTGTTCAATTGATGTTAAACACACAACTAAAGATGAAAAAGATCTTATCAGGTGTGGTGTGGATATTGGTCGGATCCAGAGAGATCCAGATTTACTGGCAGCCTTGGAAGAGATGGATAAATAGTGATTACAAAGTTCAATATCAAGTCAATGATTAATTAGGTTATCATTAACCAGAACCAGGGAAGCTTTAATTAACAGCCAGAGTATACAAAGCAATAAATAATAACATATTTATTTGTGTTACTGCATACAACCTCCTAAAATGTATAATGGTACAAGGAAAAGACCATTCTCAATACAGAATCTCTTCCTATCTTCTAGAGTCTGCATTCCTTCCTGTATAACAATCATTTTTACACCAGACCCACCCTTGTGTTTATTAGCAAAATCATGTGTGTCTTACCAGCCCATAGAACCCAATTCCGGTCAAGGTTCACATTTACATTTAGTCATGAAGCTGGCACTCTTTCCTTTCCAGAGCGATTTACAACTGATACAATCTTGCAATGTACTATTAAAAGCCACTGTGGATTAAGGGTCTTGCTCAACTGCCCAACAGTGGCAGACTTGGTCTTGAACCCTGTATCTCACTGCTCATAGTCTAGTACCTTAATTGTGCCACCACAGCCAATAGCTCCTAGTAAACTGGGTGATTTCGTACATGGCTGACCCCAAATGCTACCATCAACTGAGACCCTTGGAGAAAGTTTTGCACCTCTTTCCTTCCCCTTCATTGAGCGTAAGGGCAAAGTACACTTCCATCCTGTTCTACGCAGGTTTGGGTTGATTTAATCTTTGTGGCTTCCAGTTCCAGAACATGTCCACTTCAAGATCCTGATGCTAACCTTCAAAACCTTGCATGACCTCATACCTTTCTTACTGTAAGCAACGTTCATCCTCATGTTCCTTCCCGTAAGCTAAGGTTGTCTGATTCTGGTCTCCTGGGAGCTCCTAGGTTCAGGCTACTATGGCTGGCAAATCCTTTAGTGTTGCTGCCCCTACTATTGGGAACTCATTACCTTTATCTATTCACTCTTCTGCCTCTCTTCCCATCTTCAAATCTCGGCTACAAATCTACCTTTTCTCTGAATACTTTCACTGTAGAGTTGGGTATCAAAAATTGATTCAGATTTGGAACAGGGTCTGAAATACTAAGAATCGTGAAGGGTCACAGTTTCCTACTAACTCATTTTATGCTTGCAAAACCACACCTGTATTAAAGAGGCATCCATCTGCCAGAATCCGTACGTCAAAATCACGTACGTCATCCCAGTTTTGTTTTGAACACGTTCTGCTAGAGCATTGGCAGAAGATGGATTCTTAAAAGCGCTCAAGTTTGGCTCCACTTGGAGAGAAAACGCTAAATGCAATGTGTGGACAAGTTTTCTGCTGTAAAGGAGGTTGGCAAAATATCTAAGGCAGCAACATGATATTGAGCTTCAGCAGTGTTCCGTGTTCGTCCGACTGCAGTCTCCTAACCCACTGCTGTGTTAGTTGAGAGAGTCTGAAACGCTCAACGTGAACAAAGCTCAACATGGTTTAATGTCTTAAAACAATAACATAGAAACATTTTCTTCCCGTATAAACCTATAATAAACAAAACACTTAAAATAAAAATATGTTTACTTTCTCTTTGGACCACATGTTAGTCATTTCAGCAGTAGAGAATACTTCTGACCAGTAGTAATTGAGAGGGGTCTGGTCTTCCTAGGTCACTGCTTTAATACATTAAGCCACGTTAAGCTTTTTACTTATAATGGGTTTAACTGGGAAGAAAAAAGCTTAACACAGAGAGATTACTTTTGAATTTGAAATATTAAAAAAGATATTCTTTATGTCTAAACATTTGGTAATTTTTTTCACCATTTTGGAATTGAAACTTTGATAAGAACCGGAATCGATGAGCAGAATTTTAAACAGAATCGATTAAATGCAAACAATTCCCAAGTCTATTTCACTCCGTCTAATATCTCTCTCTGTTTTTCACCCTCCTATCACACTGTGCAGTGACCTTGGGTTGGTGAAAAGTGGCATACAAGTTTAACGTCCTCGTCGTCGTCGTCGTAGTAGAGGTAGACTGTGATAGCCTAGAGGTTAAAGGACTGGACTATGGACCAGAAGGTCCAGGGTTCAAATCCCACCTCTGTCAAGCTGCCACTGTTGGGTCCTTGAGCAAGGCCCTTAACCCACAATTGCTTGGATTGTAAGACTGTACCAATTGTAAGTCACTCTGGATAAGGGCGTCTGCTAAATGCTGTAAATGTAAATGTAGTAGTAAATAATTGCAACAACAGTGCATTTGGAAATTTAGTTATACAGTTATTTTTACAGCCATCACCTGATTTGTGTATTGTGTGATGTTGAAAAAATGAGCCTGGGAATTGGGCCTCTGTGTCAATCAGTGAAAGGAGACACAGATGACCCTTAAACAACCATCTTAAAATTTATTGCCAACTGATTTTAAAAACACAAAGCCATTTTTTACCATAACAACACAGTTGAACCCTTGAGCATGGCCCTTAACTCACAACTTGGACTGTTATGCTGCAGGTGTGTCACCTACAAGTCACCTTATATAAGATCACCTGCTAAATGCTATAAATGTTCTCTTACTAACACTTAGACCAATAAAACGGGTATCAGACTTGTTTTACTACGCATTACTAATATCACTCACAAGGGAATCTGTAAACTTATCAGCCCACAATCTACACCATGTATAAGATGAAATCATCAGCCACATTAAAGTAACAAATCTTACTGACACAGACCAACACGTCAACATGACAGATGGAGGACAGCAACGTATCTAGAACGGAAGCCACACCAGCCGTACCTAATAAGGCGTACAACAGTACAAAACCTGTTGTGTGCATTTACACAATCCCCTCAGGCACAGAGGCTGTGGTGGGGGATGAAATATGAGACAATGAGTTATAGTTTGGGACACAAACTTCCTGTTCTCCTCTTAGGGAACATAAGGAAGCATCCCTTTCTTTTCATTTGCATTCCCAACATTGAGTAATCTTTACTCTTACTCTTAGCAAGTTTGAACTCGTCAGTGACGTAGCTAAGCACCTGGATGTGGGTTTTAAAACCTCAGGTCAAAACCAGTCAAGAGAAACAAGAGGCGTTGTGCACTACAGAATTCTGAAGGTGTCCCAGCCCAGATTCAACTCAACACAATCCTCAGTGAAACACTGCCAGTCAAACGGGTCATACTGAAGAGTTTAGTGATCTTCCACGTGGCATCATAGGATGCCAAGTTACCTATCAAAATTCTTCACTGCTTTAAAAAAAAAAAAAAAAAAAAAAAAAAAAACACGAACAACAAAAGGTTCCAAACTGTCTCTGGAATAAACAGCACAAAAACAGTTCATCTAAAGGTTCATGGACTGGGTTTCTAAGCAGCTGCACACCATTCTGAGATCAAGCGCCAGGCCACGCTTGGCTGGAGTGGTGCAAGTGTCACCACCTTTGAAGTCTGGACCAGTAGAAACGCATTCTCTGGAATGATGACTCAGGTTTACCATCTGGCAGTTTGAATGACAAATCAGTGCCTGGCACATCCCAGGAGTATAGCATCACTCTGCCAACTAACAACGGTGGAAGAGGAATTACAAGTTTGGGGCTGTTTGGCTGGTGATCTTAACAAGCGTTTCCCTAAATAACAGTTCGGGAAGCTCCCTTCCTGTTTTTAACCCCCCTTTCCTCCAACTTGGGACTGCTCAGTTCTCCAGTCTCACAACATGCCCTCTGCCACATGCATGAATCCTCCGGCCAGTATAGAGGATCGAATGCCAGTGGGCATCTCGGTGCAACTCCCAGTCACTGACTTCATCTGATCATAACCAGTTTTTTGCAGTTATCTGATAATTCAATAGGGCAAGTAAACATCATACTCCGATCTACATGTCAGATTAAGTAAACTGATAAGGGATTTTCTCGGTAATCAGATTTCACAGCATATGTATATCCTTAATCTGATTTCAATAGTTTTTTCTCAGTCTGCACATGCATTCAAACACGGTTGTGTATCGCTCTTCTTTTGGGTTCACTTAAATAACCCTGGTGCATTTCTCTCGCATTCTCTGGCAACCCTAGAGTTAAACACCGCAACCGCGAAATGGCTTTTCGTTAGATTAACACTTGTGGAGAAACTGAAACGCAGTTTATGCTTATTTAATTATCCCTATTTAATTACTGAAGTTTGAAATTTACATCACATCCTTTGTGAGATTGGCTGGTTGCAAAAAGATATCTGATTACTGGCAAAGTCATATAGATTCCGAGCTTTCCCTTTATCTGATTAGAGAATGGGAAAGTGCATGCAAACTCACTGATCAAATTACTGACCAGTTACAGGATTGCATCGGACTCCACATGGTGCAACAGACTATGCTCACCATGTCCGTCCAGCATCTTTTCTGGAGTTTCACCCTTCCGTCTTTCAGACAATGTCTGTGCAGTGTTTAGGCTGGCTGGAGGCACTGCCAATACTTGAACTAGTGTCTCCGTGGTGGTGGGTTGACAAAGAGACAGCTGTGGCACTCTAGCACCAATACTCCTCTCCTGTTTGAGGGTGCCAATGCCTATTTTCACAAAGTAAGATCCACAAAGAAAGAGCTTGGTGTGGCCTTCACGGAGCCTTGACCTAATCACATTTGGGACTTACTGGAATGATCACATATTGGCCAATGTCAGTGTGTGAGCTCACTACAGCTCAGGCAGATTAATGGAAGGGAATTCCTGGAGTCACAGGAGAGTGAAGGCTCTCAAAATACACACTATTTGGTCAAATGTTTGTGGCAACCCCTCCTTATTGAGCTCTGCTATTTCTGCACCATTCACTTGGAGCATAGCCTAAAGCATAGGTTTGCCAACTTTGATAGATAACTTGGCTGGCTTACACAGAACCCTGAGCTCAACTCAATCAGACACCTTGGAAATGCAATGGAATGCCAAACGTGAGCCAGGGCTTATTCTCCAACATTAGAAACCAACCTCACAGTCATATTACAAAATCTATTGGAAAGCCCTCTTAAAAGAACAAAGGCTCTTGTGGGAGCAAAAATGGGGGGATAATACCCATGTTATTATGCAATTTTTGGGGGTATGCAAACTTTTGTCTGTATAGTGTATTCTTATTAATATCCATACTTGTCAGACCGAGAGTGTTTTTACCACAGTGTACCCATAACAGAAAAAGTTAGTCTTTAGGTAACATAGCGTCAGTGTTTAGGTAAGGAAGGAAGGCAGACAGGTCATGTCAAGCTACAGAACGTGTTGACTAGACCGTTAAATCTGGAGCCGATTTAAAAGTGCTGGTATGAGGAAGAAATTATTAGGTAAATAAAGCCCCGAAAACCAGACACATACCGGACTTAGTCAATTACATAACGGTACAAATGACTAGGATTTGGTCCAATCCATCCGTAATGAGTAGACGTGTTTAAGTTTGACAGGTTTATGGTATGATGAACTGGATAGAAATATCCATGTTCTAAAAGGATTAAACAAAAGTTGCAACATAAAATGTGCCACACAAAGAACATCAGCTTATTACATGGAGATCTCTGAGACTAGTCTTTAATTAAACTCAGTCAACCCCACTCACTTCTGACCGACATTCATTAAAACAGGATCAATGTGAATTATGCAATACTCATCATTTTCAAAATAGCCCCAAACAGCCAATTTAACTCATTTTGGGGCAGCATAATAAAATTACCCCATATGACCAGCCTTTGTCTACTAATACTTTAATGAGACTAACCTGGAGAAGAGAATTCAGGTCAGCAACCATGGCAATTAAAAATGAAGCCAGATATATCATATCAAGAATGCCATTTATGCTTATTCACTAAAGCCGACTGGGCAAAATTTGTAGGTTGCGGTATGTTTATAAGAATTGGCATCACGAACAAGTCTAGACTAAATGCACCAAATAAGACCGCAGTACGACATGCCCCAGAAGTGCAAGTTGAAATCTGGACAATGTTAAAAGCAAATAACCTAGTTGGGATTTTTACCTATTGCCAGTAAACTAGGTAAGAGTATAATCGTAATTATTCATCTTGTTTGGAGGTATCTGCAGGATACTGTGGTTAAGAAACCTACACAGAAATAAACAAGTAAATGGTCCTACACTGATGTATTCTAATCTGTATTTTGATAACGTCAGCAGGGGAATAACCGTCAGATTAAACACCATAATTACTGTAACACTAACAAGTCCAGTCATGAGCGGGTAAGAAAACAAAAAAAAAAAAGAAAAAGAAATGTTACAACATACACTGTGAAGCAAAACCTGTAATTAGACAGCTTAAAATATCCTTAAACAATGATGTTTTATGGGGAAAATCTGAGGAAAATTCAGAATGGATTCAGGACTTATAAAAGCACCTAATGTTCTAGTAGAACTGATGAAATGGCTTCTTTTTGTTAACAATATATAATATGGCTTATTTATTCAATAATAAGTAAGAAGTAAAGACAATCTCAGAACTTCTATTAGCATTCAAAGCAATCAGGATGTTGTCATAACACTGAACACCCATGAAAGAGCCTGAAAAAGAAAAAAAATTATATATATATATATATATATATATATAAAACCAGTCTCGAATTGTGCAAGCCTAGGGTGACAGTGGCAAGGAAAAACTTTCCAAAACATTACAAGGAAGAAACCAAGATCACTCTCATAGGCTTTTATTTATATATATATATATATCTCCAGTCCTCGCATTGAGTCACGTGGCAAGGAAAAACTTTCCAAACATTACAAGGAAGAAAACCCAAGATCACTCTCATAGGCCTTTTATTTATATATATATATATATATAATATATATATATATATATATATATATATATATATATATATATATATATATATATATATATATATATATATATATATATATATATATATATATATAAAAAGAAAACTTGTACAGCTGCTTGGAGACATTGCTCCATTGTAAAAAGTGCTATAGAAATAAATCTGGCTTTGACTTAACTTTTGACTTTAAAGATACCTAAACCTCTAAATGTCGAATGAAAGCCAATGCAAAATACATGTCTTGACTGGGAAAACTCTCCAGCAGAACCACTCATCTGGACAGGTGTGCAAAGCAAAACCCTGACCTCACTGCAGGAACGTGCGACTGCTACAGGAAGAGTGGTGCACCGTACCACTGTGAAGCACTGCTTGCACAAACATGATCTGAATGCAAGAGTCATCATAAGAAAACGCTCTTCTGCAATATGGTCACAAAAGTCAACGCCTCAAGTATGCAACACAGCGATCAGATAAGTCAAAGGAATTCTGGAATTAAGTGCTGTGGTCTGATGAAACAGTCCTTGGCTACAAAAACCAGTGGTAAGTTTGAAAAAGTAGAAGCGCATTAGCAGTTAAAACAAATACCAACTATAAAGCATGGGTGTGGATTTATTATGATTTGAGACCATGTGCCAGACAGTGGAAGTGAAAATGGCGTCAGGACATAGAGATTACCGTTTCTTTTATAAATACAGGTATGCACTGTTTGAATGCATCATATTCAGTGAAACAGGTTGCTGATGGAAATACACATTGATCGGACATTACCATAGTCACAGTCTTTTTGTGCTATTGGTAACGTAAATATAAAGGATATTTTCACAAACGTAACTGCATGCATGAAAGCGATACGCAAATGTGTCAGAGATACACAACGGTACACAGCATCCCTAATGCCTCCACATTTTTATTACTTAAATCATATATTTTTTAAAAATGGAAATTCACAATAATTATAGAAAATATGCACTGTTACAACCCTGTGGATGATATCTGATACTTTTGTTTGACAGAAGCCAAAAATGGACTGACAAACCTCATTACAAACATCACGGATGATCAGCCAGATGAAACAGAACGAACGTTGATCAGATGGACGTTAAATGGCGCTCACCAGCAACTTATAGAAAGTCTCACAATCAATTAGAAAGCTGAAAACATGGACATTATAGCAAGACAAATGATCCAAAAGCCGACCAAAAGATCAAGATTCTCCTACTTCAAGAAAGCTTGAGTAATACAAACGCCTGTGCTTAGTTTGCACATTACCATGGTCACACAGTCTTTATGATATTATAATGTAAATATAAAGTTTCACAAGATAACAGCATGCAAATAATACGCAAGTGTGTCAGAGCTCCCGCTGAAAAAGAGTGGAACGCTACCATCTACACAACATTACATTTACAGCATTTAGCAGACGTCCTTATCCAGAGCGACTTACAATCTTACAATCGTGGGTTAAGGGCCTTGCTCAAGGACCCAACAGTGGCAGTTTGGCAGAGGTAGGATTTGAACCCTGGACCTTCTGGTCCATAGTCCAGTACCTTACCCGCTAGGCTACCACAGTCCTTGCATTAAGTCCAGCATCTTTAATGTCACCGCATGTTCAATTCATTTCAATTAATCTTTTTTAAACAAATGGAAATTCACAATAATTATAGAAAATAATGTACTGTTATGTGAGCATTAGGGGAAAGCCATAACCCTTAAAAAGATTTGTATTTACTATTATAATTTATTACAATTTTTAAGACCGTGGTTGTTGGAGAACACACGCTGATCTGATGGATGTTAAACGGAGCACACCAGCAAAACAGAAGTCAGTCTCACAATTAATAAGGAAACTGAAAACATGGACACTACAATAAGACAATGATTCAAAAGAAGACTTAAAAGATCAACCTTGTCCTACTTCAAGAAAGCTTGAGTAATACAAACGCCTGTGGTTAGAATCCAAACATGCTGTGCATGCAAGACAACCTTAAATATTTCTCAACTTGAAGCACCCTGCAAGAAAGAGTGAGGGGGAAAAAAAACAAGACAGAGACGGTTACCAGCTACAGGTAACTTTTGAAGATCATGATGTATACCAGGGGCATCACCAAAAATGAACTAACATGTTAATGTTTACAGTTTTACACATTTTTATTTAGTAAAAACACAGCAATGACGTCCAATGCAGGATGTGCATTCACAAGAGCCGACCACTGCACAGGAATACGTTTTAGAGACGGTTCAGCTCCTTTGGCCATTTACCAGCTAGTGCTCTTTTAATGTGTATTTTTAGCTTCTAATTTCAGAGTTTTTCCTGGTGGGTATTACTGAACAGTTCTCACTTGTTCGTTGTATTGTTGTACATGGGACATTCCAAAAGTATGTTTTAGACTCAGTGTAGTGTTACGTTTGACATTTTGGTGTTTCTTGCCCTTTAACTAGATACGTGTGCGAGTCTTGTATGTCCGATCCTACACATTGCGCATCTGCTTTGGATCTGCCGTCTTGGGATTTTATATTGGTTGTTCTTTTGTGAAACCATGCATAAGTATCACTAATAAATAAATAAAACAATCCTAAATAGTGCTTTAAAGGTTGCAGAGGGCTCGTTCCCCACTAAGGTTGTGTTGGCTTTCATTTAGAAATAAACCAGACATCAGTTGACCAACTTTTGTGCAAGACTGACGTCCATTTATAAATTGTGATATTTGAGAACGCAGAAACATCCCTAATGTAAAATAAACCTGTTCAAGACGCGGCCATGTCGGGTCACAGTTAAAACAGTCAACGGTAACATTTTCACTATTAGATCATATTATTTATATGACAGTTTAATATGAACAAAATATACTGCGGAGACGTTGACACCCATTCAGCTCAGGTTCTTGAGAAGCTGCTATTAAGAGTGTGACAGTAAATCCTATTAGTAACACTGAAAGTGTGACATCACTGGCAGCCAGCAGCAGTCTGCACTGCACAACTAGTTTCACCATTTCCATCATACCTCTGGACAAAATAGCACAACCATTGCAGCCAGCCAGTCAAGAATCAGTTTTTAATTGTGTGGATTCAACAACTAGTCAGTAGAGAAACCGAAACTATAGTTTGTGAAACAAAATCGGATACTAACAGATTAAAATACTTTCAGATCTTTAACTTCATAACCTGACATTTGTACCAATCAGACAAGATTCGTTTATCAGAGGGGGTTGTCTGACATACTTACATGTCTCTGTGATTTAAAAAAAAACCCAGCAGGATGAAAGACTTTCCAGTGGGCTGTATCCTCTACAAACACAAATGTTTGCGTCAATGTGGTAAGCTGACATTGAGCCTACACGCGACAGGTAATATAGCTTCGTATGATTCGCTTACAATAGAGCAGCGTGGTGGAAAAGTGGTTAGAGGTCCCAAGTTCGATTCCGAGCAGGGATTCCATCTGTGTGGAGATACTGTTCCAGTGAGTGAGTGACCTGCAATTAATAGGCCCAGTTCCCATTGAACTTCATTTGGATTAAGTGAGTAGAAAAATAATTGAATTAATTAATATATACTCCCCTTACAGTGCTTTAGTCTAATGTTTGGTCTCTTGTCTTGTCGGTTGTATTAAATTTCATTAACAGTTTGAATCAGAGATGCACCAGTTGATCACTCAGTAACCGGACCAGGCCAGTTTTCAGCATGATCGGCCATAACCAGCTGATCAGTCTCATATAACCAATTCCATGCCGGTCGCGTTTACACTTGTGCAGCACACAACGACAACAGCGTCACAAACACAGCTACACATGAACAGCACAGTGTTTTTACTAACTTTAATTCAGAATTCAGTTCATGGGTGTACAGAGCTTTAAACATGGTTCAGCCACTCGCAGGTTTGTTTATAAGACTGCTGCTGACGCATATTCATGGTGAGGAAGTGTTAGAATTCAGTTGCGTTTTGAGTGCTACCTAGTCAACTAAATAGTCTCTCCCTATATAGTGCAATACTAATGACGGTGTAGGGATACTAATGAGGGAGTAGGGATATATTTCAGACAGAGACATGACTTCAGTGGGAAAGCTTTTCACATGGAGTGCTGTTTGCAATACAGGCAGGGCAAAAATAAGCTGCGCAGGAACAACTCTAAACTTTCGGACCAATGAATTTAAGAAGACATTGAAAACAGCATCACCCTGCTGCATATGCAGAATTTGACACGACTAATAAAGGTAAAGAGGTTAAAGCCAAAGATAGCAAGGGGGTGCAGAGCCAGGCACAAGCCAGCAGCCCCTATATTTTTTAATCTTTCTGTAGCAATGAAGGAGTTTCCATTAAAAGAAAAAATTCTGTATGATGTCATTTATAATTTGTAGACAGAAAGAAAATTGACCAAAAGCGGAATCAGTTGATCATATGTTTAAAAAAAAAAAAAAAAAAGGAATATCGGCCAAGGAACTTGTAATCGGTGAATCTCTAATTTGAATAAATAACATATGAATACTATAGTTCAAGAATATTTGTATGCACAGAACAAGATCAGAAGTGTAGTTTAAGACAAATGATTGACATACCAGGCTAATTATTTCAAGAAATCGAGAAATACACATGTATGCATATTTAAATACATAGTACTCATTAAACTAGGGAATGGCAGTAAATACATCTTCAGGTAAATACTTTTTGCTTGCTCGTATGACCCTATACAAGCGTTCTTCTATTAAAATAGTAATACACAGCCATATGAATGGACAATGCAATTTTCATAACTCAATAACACTATTTTCAAGTGGATTCTTAATTGATGTATTACAAAAATATTTCACTGCAACTACTCCAGTGGAGAGCTGTCGAGGCATCGTGGTTACCATACCACACATACCAGAATGATTGCTAAATATTATTTCATTTGGTACTTCTTTAAGAAACTGTATGTGTGGAATGGAATCTGCTGTCACACAGGAATGAGCATGCACATGCACACAAATAAATACAAACATACACATATCTATACACATGGGCATGTGCTGTGTAACACCCACATTACATTCTATGAGTGAAAAGGAAACTGGCATTTATCTTTATTTAACATCACATCAGCTGCAGTGGCCATTTCCCAACAGGCACAAGGTTACATCGATACTAAAATCATACACACTCACACTGGGGCAATTTAGTGTAATCAATTAGCCAAATGCATGTCTTTGGACTGAGTGGGAAACTGCAGCACCCAGAGAAAACAGACTGCCTACTGTAAGTACTCACTTCAGATCCTTCCACAACATTACGATTGGATTAAGATCAGAACATTAACTTTATTTTTCTTTAACCATTCTACGGTAGAACGACTTGTGTGCTTAGGGTCATTGTCTTGCTGCATGACCCACCTTCTCTTGAGATTCAGTTCATGGACAGATGTCCTAGAATTCTCTGATATAATTCACAATTCATTGCTCCATCAATGATGGCAAGCCGTCCTGGCCCAGATGCAGCAAAACAGGCCCAAACCATGATATTACCACCACCATGTTTCACAGATGGGATAAGGTTCTTGTGCTGGAATGCAGTGTTTTCCTTTCTCTAAACATAACATTTTTCTTTTAAACCAACATGTTCTATTTCGGTCTCATCCGTCCACAAAACATTCTTCCAATAGCCTTCTGGCTTGTCCATGTGACCTTTAGCAAACTGCAGACGAGCAGCAACGTTCTTTTTGGAGAGCAGTGGCTTTCTCCTTGCAACTCTGCCATACACACCATTGTTGTTCAGTGTTCTTCTGATGGTGGACACATGAACATTAAGATTAGCCAATGTGAGAGAGGCCTTCAGTTGCTTAGAAGTTACCCTGAGGTCCGTTGTGACCTCGCCAACTTTTAAATGCTTTGCTCTTGGAGTGATCTTTGTTGGTCGACCACTCCTGGGGAGGGTAACAATGGTCTTGCATTTCCTCCATTTGTACATCTGTCGGACTGTGGATTGGTGGAGTCCAAATTCTTTAAAGATGGTTTTGTAACCTTTTCCAGCCTGATGAGCATCAACAACTCTTTCTCAAGTCCTCAGAAAATCTCCTTTGTTCGTGCCATGATACACTTCCACAAACGTGGTGTGAAGAGCAGACTTTTGATAGATCCCTGTTCTTTAAAATAAAACAGGGTGCCCACTCACACCTCTGTCATCTGTGGTAGCCTAGCGGTTAAGGTACTGGACTATGGACCAGAGGGTCCAGGGTTCAAAATCCCACCTCTGCCAAGCTACCACTGTTGGGTCCTTGAGCAAGACCCTTAACCACACATTGCTTGGATTGTAAGACTGTACCCAATTGTAAGTGCGCTCTGGATAAGGGCGTCTGCTAAATGCTGTAAATGTCATCTCATTAACTGAAAACACCTGACTAATTTCACCTTCTATTAACTGCTATCCTAGAGGTTCACACATATACATACATACACACACATAGATAGATTATATATATATATATTATATTATATATATATATAGATATATTATCTCTCACACACACAGTGGTCAACTTTTCACTCAGACTGTTGATTATACAACTTGTAAAAATAATACCATATTAAATTCAAGGTCAAGGCAAAATAGAAGTATTTTCACTGTGTATTGTGTATGTATTTATTGATATTAAAGAAAAAAAAGGTCATGTCAGGTCATGTCTCAAACCCACATAAGCTATTGTACATTTTTCTGTAATTCTCTTCTCACAATGCAAGTGTGTGAAATGAGAGCTTCTAACCATTCTAAAAGAACTCATGTCTGTGAGCATGTATGAGAAAGTGCATCATTCACCTCAAGTTCCTTGATCTTGTCATCTGCGGTCTTCTGCTTTTCCGTCAGCTGATTATTAATTTCATCTTTCGACTGCAAGATAAACCTACAGAGCAGTAAGAGTGTGATCAAACCTGTGAACAGAGCTTATTGTACAGCTCACAGAAACATGTCATATAAACCAAAGGTAGAATGTGAGGGCATCTGCACAGTCTGTGATACATACATGCGTCCAACTCCTTCGTACATGCGGGTGCTGTCGGGCAGCGACGTGATCTCTACATGGGTCAGGTTAGCGTGCTTCTTCATGCGACTCAGCTGCTCGATCTGCAGATCAGCTAGCTTCACCTTCTGCTGGGTATCAATCATTTTGGCTTGCAATTCTGCAAAGGCCTGTAACGAGTACATATGAATAAAACATGACCAAGACATGGGAAATATTTTACACCTATATCACTTTGATTACATCACAAACATAATCCATTTACATTTATATCATTTAGTAGACTTACAACTTACTAATACACACAATCTTATAATCCAAGTAACTGGTTACTTGATGTTTTAGGTTATATTAACTGTAGCTTAAGGGTCTTGCTCAAGGACCCAACAGTGGCAGCTTGGCAGAGGTGGGATTTGAACCCTGGACTTTCTGGGCGATAGTCCAGTACCTTAATAGCTAATGTGAGATAATATAATATTTTGCAATTTTTGCTTTGACCCATGTTCTAGTAATTGTTTTTTTCTGTTTACTAAAATAAATAAATAAATAATCATGAATGCATTCTGCTTATACACTCACCAATCACTTTATTAGGTACATATCCTTGTTGTACACTTATAGTTCAATTTATCAGTTCCACTTACACTTTATAGTTCGACAATTACAGACTGTACTCCATCTGTTTCTCTACATACTCTGCTAGTCCCCTTGACTCTGTTCTTTAATGAACAGGACCCTCACAGATCAGGTACTACTTGGCTGGTGGACAATTTTCAGCATTGCAGTGTTCTGCTGGTATGAGTGGATCACACACAGCTGTGCTGCTGGATTTAATATTGTCCACCTACCAAAAATATCCAGCCAGCTGCATCCTGTAGGCACCATCCTGCAAGCACTGATGAAGGATTAGAGGATGACTAACACAAACTGTGCAGCAGATCAGCTACTGTCTCTGACTTTACCTCTACAAGGTGGAGCAACATACTCTGCCTGGCCAAAAAAATAAATAAATAAAAATTGTATCTGAACAGCCGTGATGTGAGGGGGAAAGGGCAAACGCACACAAGTTGTCCAAACACTAACTACAGGGCAGCATTAACTGTAGTGTATTGCAGCTTCTGAATACACAAACCGTGCATAGCGACAGTGTTACCAATAAACTCCTGTCTTCCCTATGAGCACTACAAAGCACTTTAGGAGGTGTTCGTGTTCCAGGAAGTAGCTGATGAAGTGCTCTAAAGTGTGGGCGGTGTCATTAGAGGCCTATTGGCCAATCTATCGCTAAATTAATATGTTTTCTAAACTAATATTTACCCAATTAACAAATAAATATGTATAATTGGTACGACCCTACTTCTACACCATTTTAACTTTGCTTGTTTTATTATTATTACATTATTTTTAATTACATATCCATTAAAAAGGCTATGCAGGCAGTCTTTGGGGCTGCAGCACCAGGATCACTTCCCTTCCTGTGCCCATGTCTCTGAAGATTATGAAATGATTCTACATGGCTGGTATTTAGCTGTTGTGCTGAACAGGACAGGACAATAAAGGAGCCAAACTGTCTTCTTATTTACTTTTAGGACCATTAAAATTATTTTTAAAGTGTTATTGAAGTATTTTGAGACCTGAGTTTAGGTCGGTCTAACTGTTACGCCTGCCACCTCCCTCCCAGCATTCTGGATTCCATCCCAGACTGACACTTGAGCCCGCCCTGTGTTTACTGCATCTGTATCTACTACTGGAGTATGTCAGTTTATACTGTCATCTTTTGTACACAGTATATTTCTCTTCCTCTTTGTGCCTCCCTTTCCTTAAGGGGCATGTGCTGCCTGTCAGGCTGCCACCGTAAACAAGGATCTGTTCTGTTGACTCATTATGACTCGTTATAATTAAGTGTTAAAGAAATAAAATAAAGGCTTTCCCATCTTACCACACCAGAGGAACTGAAGGAACTGAAACTACTACTACTAAGAGTTACTATTATGGAAACTGACAGAATAAAGCCTGCAGGCTCTGCTGACTTGTACCACAACACTGATAAATGTAGGGATCCCACTTCAGTAGGTTTAGACACAATGCCAATACCTAAGGAATATTTATTACAGAATGATTAAGGGATGAGGTTCCACAACAACACATTCATTCATTGTCTTATCCTCTTAATCCTAGTCAGGGCCGCGTGTTAGCCGGTGCCTAGCCGGTGACACAAGGCGCAAGGTAGGAACAACCCTAGACAGGCGCCATGCACCGTAGGAAACACAGACATTCATACGCACTAAGGGCACATTAGAAAAACCAATTAACCCAACACGCATGTCTTTGGAATGTGGGAGGAAACCACACAGGTAGAAACCAGGATCGGGATCAAACCGGGGGATTGTGGAGCTGTGAGGTGATAGTGCTAACCACTGCAGCCACCGTGCCACCCCACATGGAAATTAAGGCCGTCAATTCAAACTCAAAGGCCAATTCATTCACACCACATTTTTATTCCATAATTTTAGGGGGAGGTTAAGAGGAATTTAGGCGTACCGTAGGACTCTGTGTTTCTTAATCATAATAGTTATGGTAGGTAACAGAATAAAGCCTGCAGGCTCTGCTGGCTTTATGATGTCATTGTATTGGAATTAGGAATTTCCTGATCCCATTTTTTTGAGATTTAGATATAATACCAATGCAAAGGTAATAATTAAGGGATCATGTATTATACACATGAAAGTTAAAGGACAGTTCATTTCCAAACTAAGGATCCTTTCATTCTCATTTCTATTACTTGCCAGATTTAGGAACGTCCTTAACCCACTTTCAGATTTTCATTTTCATTTCATTTACAGCATTTAGCAGACGCCCTTATCCAGAGCGACTTACAATTGATACAATCTTACAATCATGGGTTAAGGGCCTTGTTCAAGGACCCAACAGTGGCAGCTTGGCAGAGGTGGGATTTGAACCCTGGATCTTCTGGTCCATATTCCACCACCTTACCTGCTAGGCCACCACAGTCCCGAGTTTAAATACAATACCAATATATTTCAGGGATCCCTTATTAATGAGGAATTAAGGAATGTGGTACAAAGTCCAACAATGTAAGTGCTTATTAAGGGAGTCTATTTCTTTAATTCATTTATTTCAATGGTTTCAGAACCACTACTGTACTGAGCTGGGATGAGTCGATACAGATACTGTTACTGGGTATCGGCTCGTACCGAACACTGACAGCTGAAACAAAGTGATACCAAACGACAAAGCCCCAGTTACACTTTTGCTCGAGAGTGTTGCGCAGCACTCAAATCTGTGCAAACACTACAGGCGTTAATACCCGATGCTTCCAATGATGTAGTATTCTCACAGTATCTCTATGATCTCTCACAGATGTATCATATGAATGCCTGTAGAAGCATGCCTCTAGCTCTAGCCTAGTGTTCGCTGCAGGGTCTGTCTCATCAAAAGGACGGTGATCAATCTGGAAGGGTTCTAAACAGTGAGCTATTTGGACAGACTGATGCTCAGATGTGGTTCCCTGTGCTACAGGGACTTTTGCAAGAAGAAACAAACAAAGGATCACGGAATCAAAACAACTAAATGTCTGATCTGTTATTCACCGTCAGCTGTACCTAGTTTTATAAACATTATTGCTGCTGACCCGAGTAAACTGAATTTAATGTGAAAATAAAGGGTCAGCTGTAGCTCAATCACTGTTGATTCCTATAGAGATGAATTAACTATTTATGTACTCTACATATCGAAATTTAGAAAGCAGCACTCTTTATACAGTTTTAAATGATATTCACGCAATTTAACAATTTAACATCTCAGTGTACAACAAAACCTACAAAAACTATCTAATCGTTTCATTTAACCATGATTAAAAAGTAGCCACCTTCTGTGAAAATCATATCCGAACATCCTCAAGACATTCTGGAAACTGAATATCGTTTGTGGTTGCTGTGCTTTCACCCTTCGGTCAAGGTGATCTCAAAGCAGCTCGATGGGGTTCAAACCTGGAAGCTGTGCTGCATTCCATGATTAGCAGTCTAGGGTTTTGTTCTTCTCTTCCAATCTAGTTCTGACATAGCCTATAGCCTGTTGGAAGAACCCCTGTTCAACTGGACTTGGTAGACCTGAGGGTAACACTGCAACCTTACCATTATGACAGCAATATACCACACTTTGTGGGGTAATCCCATGAAGAGGGTACCATTTAAAAAAAAATTTAAAAATAAGAAGAATTTTGATTCCACTTATCGGTTCACACTTTACATACAAGGCTGTAATTAGGGCAAAAATATATCTTTAAGAAGGCGTCTATCTACCAGGACCGGTGTGTCATGTAATCTCGTACGTCATCAAGTAGTTTTGTTATGATACACTCCACTAGAGTATTAGCGGAAGAGGGAAGCTCCAAAAAGCTCAAAAGTCTGGCTCCACTTTGAGAGAAAACGAAAGACTAAATGCAGCATGTGTGGAATGTTGATCTGTTGTAAAGGAGGTTGCAGCTCCAATTGCACAAAGACAATAAAAGCATCACCTTATCTTATCAAAGCATCTAAGGAACCAGCCTGATACTAAGCTTCAGCAGTGTATCGGGTACGACTGCAGTCTCCTAGCTCAAATGCTGCATTAGCCAGGAGAGTCCATAATGGTCAATGAAATCAAACCTTAACGTGGTATAATGACCTAAAACAATGACCAAGGAAGACCAAACTTCTCTCAGTTGCTACTGGTGATAAGTAATTTCCACTGCTGAAATAACAACTCTGTGATCCAAAAGGAAAGTAATCGTTTTTACATTAACAGTTACATTTGAAGTTGAAATATATAAGATATTCTTGTTTCCTAAACATTTGGCACAAACATGGAATCGATAGGAACCAGAATTGGAATCGACAACATGCAAACAAGACCCAATCCTAATCCTACCTGCCAGTTAAATAGACTACTTATTCCAGGACAGTGCTGGGTCAGTGGTTATGGTACTATGGTACTGATAAGAAGGTTGAGGGTCTCAGCAATGTTCCACAGCCGAACCCTTGCACAGACCCTTAACCATCGACTGCTTGGACCGTATCACGCCTCAGTTGTAAGTCACACTGGATAAGGGAGCCTCCTAAATGCTCTGAATGTCAGTTATTATCTAAAGCCATGTCCTCATACTGGATCTGAATAAAAGGTACGGCTTCATCCCTCATACTGCATCCTGATCCATCACCCACTAGCTTCTCAGCGGTCCCCTTTCATTAATGGGTGGGGTACAGGGCGGCTGAACTCTTAAATTGCTGTACAGTCAGTAACTGCACACCTATAAAGTGCACTTGCATCTTAATTGCACCTGATAAACTGACCAGTGACTACACACGGCTAAATATTTACTCCGTTACCTAGCAATACCGCGAGCTTAACCATTAGCTTGCTGCACATCCTCCTAACCGAGTCTAACAAAGAGATTACTTTTACATCAACAAGCGGCTTTACCAAATAAGGATCCACTTCCTACATTGTAACAGTCCGCAGTTACACAAATAACCACATTTTAGCAGATAACACGACGATATTTACCTTCTTCAGTTCCAGATCGACGGACGCTGCCATGTTGCTAAACACGTGGAGAAAGCGCGCATGCGCATTGGAGCTTTAACTCCACCGCCACAGCAGAACACAGGCAGACAAAACATGGTCAGACTTTTATTAGGTTCAAATGAAATCAAGAAATCGTACTTTGATTTTAGAATATAATATGTAGTAGGCAACAGCTGATGATTCTTCTGCCTACTTTATTTCAAAATAAATAGCTTTGGTATTAAAATATATTAAATAATAATATACATATAAAAATGATATTGAAATATAATTTTTTGCGTCACCAGACAAAACATATGCACCTAAATCATTAGGATGTCCATTTTTAAATGGACTCTCCCCCTACAGGATCATCACAGATCAGGCACTATTTGGGTGGTGGATCATTCTCAGCACTGCAATGTGGTGCTGGTGTGTTAGTGTGTGTTGCTGGTATGATTGGATCAGACACAACACTGCTGCCGGAGTTTTTAAACACAGTGCTGTGTTTACTGACTGTGCACTCTAGTAGACACGTCTACCATATTGCTCCACCTTATAAGTCAGAGACTCATATGTTAGTTTGTGTTAGTCCTCTAATTCTTCATCAGTGCTCACATGTTTGTTTTCTTGATTATATGGGCACATGAAGATAGTTGGACATTTGGAAGGTTACTTCGTTTTGTGTGAGATTATTGCCTAAACTTTGTGCTGTGTTTGATTTCAGCTGTATTTCCCCTAGAACATTTTACCACCCTGGGACCAAACCACCTGGCGTAAGATTCAAGATTCCCTAAGGACTGCTGAATTTGTTACTCCACCATGGTCACTAAGGGACTTGCACTGCATTCATGACCAAGAATGGCTTTGTAAAGGTTCTCTCAATGCATTCTTAACAGCTTGGGATTTTCCACCTCTTCCACAGCTTCCTGGTTCCTTCCAACTTAATTGGTAGAAATGGGCACGTGCAGTGAGCTAGCAGTTGTTTGTCTACTGTGGATGTAAATTGCTTTTAAAATATCCAAGAGGAGATTTGATTACTGCTTCCTATATGCCAAAAGTGGATGTGGGCTATCAGAGCGCAAAAAAACCCCCAAATATTTCAAATATCCATCTGACAGAACATGAAATAAATATCTGATTATCTTTCTATTTTTGGATGATGAGTAAGCATGTAAAACACAAGCAGAAATTCAAAGGACTAATTGAAAGTCATAAGCAGCGCTCCTTCCTTCTCATTTGTACCATCGAGTTCAATATATGTCACTGAATTCCACATCAGGGAAGACCTCAAGATCTGTCTAAGTGATTATGAACTTGATTACACTTCAACTAAACCTGTTTTTATTCACCCACAACTCTTTTTCAGACCTGAACTGCAGTGATGGCTCACTAATTAAGGTATGGTAATACTGTATTAAACTGAAGCTTGAGGGTTTGAGTCCCAGCACTGCCAGGCTACCACTATTAACACCTTGAACATGATCTTTAACCTTTAACTGTTTGGATTGGAACTTGTATGGTTGTATCATTCATAAGTTGCCCTGGATCAGGGTGCCTGCTGAGTGCTAAATGAAAGCCATGTTATATGCAGTTACTGTTTGAGTTCCTTTACGCTCTGCTATAAAAAAGACTTTTCAGAACTTTTGTCAAGTTGCTTGGTTTTACCCAGTGGGGGATGGGTTTATTTTACTAGGGAGTTTTTCCTTGCCACTGTCGCCCTAGGCTTGCTCAATTTGGGATTGGACGTAGTTATTAGGAGATAATCTAAACTTGTAAAGTTGCTTTGAGACAATGCTCCATTGTAAAAAGCGCTATATAAATAAATCTGACTTGACTTGACTTTTGGAATTTTCTTTCAAGATTTCTTCCTTATGTATCTACGAGGGTTTTTCCTTGTCTCTATCACCTCTGGCTGTTCATTTAGGGTCTGTTTTGGTAAAGCTGCTTTGTGACAATGTCTTTTGTTCAAAGCATGAGTTTTGTCATGAAGGAAATTTTGAGTTGAAGCACCATTCAAATGGAGCTTGGAAGTGTCCCATAACCACTTGTACTTTAATATTAGTAATATTATTGATTACACACATGGTTCAAAACATCCCAGATCCTATTTGGCAATAAAAGAAGCTTGAATCTAGTATTAAGTGACATCCCAGAAGTTGAATCTGTTCATCTGGACATAGGTTTAGTCGGAGAAACGTTTTGTCACTCATCTAAGTGACTTCTTCAGTCTCAGCTAGTTGGCATGTTTCCAGCTAAGTGACATATTTCCAGCTAAGTGACATATTTCCAGCATGGAGGTGCAGGTCAAACAATAAATAACGGCTCTGTTTAAGCATGTTAGTAGACATTTTAGTTTCTGTTTGTGTATGACATGCTTGATAGTGATCAAATATATGAAGATAGTTGAACATTTTTGTGACACCCATAGCATGTGTGGAAACAACAAATAAAAAGCCTCTTTAATGCTGTAAATGTAAATGCAAACCCATCCATAGTTGGATGGGTTTATTGTTTAAATCCATTTTCTCTCAAGATTTCTCTCAAGATTTCTTCCTTATGCATCTTAGGCAGTTTCTCCTTTTCACTGTGACCAATGGCTGTTCATTTAGGGTCTGTTTTTGTAAAGTTGCTTTGTAAAAATGTCTATTGTTCAAAGCATGAGTTTTGTCATGTAGGAAATTCTGAGTTGCAGCTCCATTCAAATCAAGGTTGCAAGTGTCCCATAACAACTTGGACATGAAAGCAGCCAAGCTGGAATTGAGTGACGTATTTTCAGCAAGGTGGTGCCCAAGTAAATTTAGAAACTACAAAGGGAATGCGCTATTTCAGTCTTTTAGCAGATGTTTGCGTTTCTGTTTGTGTGTTGCATGCTTGAGGAACTCCGAATGCAGGAGAATAGTTCGATATTTGAATGAGTAATTAGGTTTGTGGTGTCATGTTTTTACAGTACTATCAGTGATATCCTAAACAAAAGCACTAACCGAACATGACCACCCAGGTAATGTAAAAGCTATCTGAGAGCTTTTTGAATCCACACAGAACCCAAACCACTGCTAGTTTACTATCAGCGTCCATTTTCCCAGCATCAATTGGATGAGTTTGCATAAATGCTCAGCGGTGGGAAGTAGGAAGCTCTGAATCAGAAAGTCCCAGCTGTCGTGAAAGCAGCATTGTTTAGAACACAATCCCCAGCCCACTCTCTCCTTAATACCATACCAAACTAAAAGTCCATTTTATTGGTTGCGAAACATGTAATCAGATTTTATGGCAAAATTTGGGTATGCCCAACGATATATTCAAACGACATATTCTGCTGAATTTCTAAATGAAATAAAGCAAACACAACAACTATATACAGTGTACTGCATATACACTCACCAATCACTTTATCAGGTACACATCCTTGTTTCAACACTCATTTTCCATTTTATCAGTTCCACTTACCATGCAGATGCACTTTGTAGTTCTATAATTACAGACTGTAGTCTATCTGTTTCTCTAAACACTTTGTTGGTCCTCTTTCCTCTGTTCTCAAATGGTCAGGACCCCCACAGGACCAGCACAGATCAGGTACTGTTTGGATGGTGGAACATTCTCAGCACTTGTTAGTGTGTGTTGTGCTGTTATGAATGGATCAGATACATTATTGCTGGAGTGTTTAAACCCTGTGTTCATTCACTGTCCACTCTATTAGATACTACTACCATATTGTAGATGTAAAGTCAGAGACATTAGCTCATCTGTTGCTGCTCAGTTTGAGTTAGTCATCCTCTAATCCTTCATCAGCACTCAAATGATGCTGCTTAGAGGATGCTGTTGGACTATTTTCAGTCCAGCGGTGACACTGAGGTGTTTAAAAACTCCAGCAGCACTATTGTGTCTGATCCTGTGTGTATAATATGTATATAGTTTAATGCATACTTAATATACATTTACATTTTATCATTAAGCAGACACCTTTATCCAGAGCTACTCACAACTTGTAGTCTTACAGTGGGTTAAGGGCTTTGCTCAAGGACCCAGCAGTGGCAACTTTTCAGAGGTAGTATGGACCTTGACCTGGACCTTCTGGTCCATAGTCCAGTACTTTAACCACTAGGCCAGCAGAGTACCACAAAGATAGTACATTTTTAGTTATTTAGCAGACACTCTTACAATCTCTCACAATTTATTCAAAAGTGAGTTAAAGGCTTTGCTCAAGGACCCAACAGTGGCAATAATCCATAGTCCAGTATCTTAACTGCTGAGCCACCACGGTCCGCCACCACTTGATAACATATTGGAAAAAATGTTTGTGAAATTTGCTATGTACTAAAGTCTGGTCAGCTTTCAAGATGATCCACTAATGTCTCAGAGCAGAATCGATACCATGCAGAGGCACTTCCGACCACAACCTTACCAAACTATCCAAACCTGAGTAGCTTAGTTACTAGAGCACTGGTTCCATGACAAGCCACCCTGGACAAGTTTATGCTTGTCTTTTGGATTGCACATTGTTTCCTCAGGGTGCCAGGCATTTCCTGAGCTCTATTGTAGTAAAATCAGACCAGGGATGACCTCTTATGACAAATGACTTCTTAATTGCTCTTTAAATGTGCAAAAATGTGTCACAGTTTGTTTCCTTCCATTCACACACGCACACACACACACACACACACACACACACACACACACACACACACACACACACACACAGACACACACACACACAGGGAAAACAGATCACAGAAGGAAGGGCAACCACATGAAACTTGGGGAAAACAGACAAGGTGCAGCAGATCCTAACAGTTTATGTATAAAGTGATGCTATACAATGCTATTTAGCATTTTTCAATTTTAATACTTAATCTTATCTTACTCTAAGGTCAGGCGGTCGTATCACATGACACACATTGAACTTGTACAAGGCTTAAAATAAAACATTCACAAGTGTCCTTACATCACAAAGGTATAAAAATAATGCCGTATGTCATGTTTTTATTCAAAAAGTTTCCAAATGACAAAAATTTGAACGTACAATTACAGTAGTGTTAAATCCAACTGTATTTATATTAATTGATAAGGTTAGTGGAAGGTGGAGCAGGGGATTGCAAGAGGGAGAGGTCCAAAGCATGTCCTGACCCTGGACAGGGTATTGGAGCAGCATGGGATGAACTCACACTGCAAATAGAAAAAAACACAGAAAAGACCAGCATATGTACTGTTTTCAGTGCTGGTATGCCATTTAACCAACAAGACCATGGTCCAACTTCTTTTATGTTGGTTAGTGCTGGTTTGGTGTTTGATTAGCTAATGAACTTGCAACACAATGTCCAAAACACAACACATGCTGATCTTTGCTGCTTTATAGAAAGGTCCCATCCAGCTTCCCATCCTTCAGACATTGCAAATGAATAAGCAGTGCTAGGACGCAAACCAGTTATGTGTTGGTGAATTGTTGCTGTGCCACCTGAAGATACTTAATTCATGTCATCAAGTGTTATTATATTAATAATATTAAATAATGGTGTTGATGAGATTAGAATTGGATTACACTAAGAGATTGACAAATATTGGTTAGTATGAAAGGTTTACTATGTGGCAATTGACACTCAACCTCCCATGTGATACCCATTTAATCCCATGGGTCACAACACTGACAGTAAATTATAATTTACTAGAATTAATTTACTATTCTGTTATAATTTACGTAGTGGTTTGGAATGATGCATTTTTTATCATCACCATTGTGACCAATGGGATTAAATGGGTTACAATGTTTATAATTGTATTGGATATATTACAAAACCAGGTGGGATCAGTTCATCCCTGCTTTAAGGTAACATACTACTACTACTAATAATAATAATAATAAAGCAATAATTTGCATTATGTTTGCACTTTATTTCACAGAATTACAACTGACATAGATCAATTATTGTATATTAAAAATATTATTTGTAATTACTTTAATGTGCCATAATTGAATAAACTAATACTGCTAAAATAAACTGATATACACAACAAGCCAGGAGTCTGGAAGCAAATAAGCACTCGAATAAGGAAAAATATGAACATGTTTATTAACACAAAATGAATGGACTTTTGCAAATAGTTTCTCGAATTCATGCACACTTTAATTCAGTTTCAGTCTGTTCTTTAATAACATAACTTAAACTTTAAACAGAGCTTAAATTCACCCCATAGGAGAACCAGACCTGCTTCCAAACCTGGCCAGTAGTTTACAAAAAGACAAATGTACCATAAATTGCTTTCAATTGACATACATTTTTCACAGTATAGTCATATTTCTTTATAAACAAGATGTTGTACTAATTCAAATATTCATATATCCAATATTTCTTCATGTATAGCAACAATAAAGCATAACTTATTTCAAAATGACAACTGATTTGACAATAATAAATATCAAAACACATTTACGTAAGTAGACAGTGCTGATGTAGCTCTGTACTCCAGACCATTGGGTTTGAAATAAACACTGACCACATTGTTAAAGAATAGAAAGTCAGCTTTAATGCAGAAGGCATTTGCTACTATATTTGGGTGAACCATTAAAGAGCTCCTTTTTTTACAATCATAAATATTTCATTTCAAATCCAACGTGGTGGAGTGTAGAGACAAAACAAGCATCATTGTCTAACAGGCTGTACACTGTACATGTGACAATCTAGCACAATTATTTCATGACAAAATAAATAGTTAATAGATAAATAAATAATCCTCATCCCACTGTGTGGATACACGGATATGCCTGACTGTACAGAGCTCAAGCATGTATATAATAAATAAAAAGTCCAGAAGCAAGTACATTCATTTTCACTTCACTTCCTTTACATTTTAGATACTGACAGACTCGTGGTTCGGTGCTGCAGGTGCAGCAAAACTACAGTCCATCAGTGCAAGTTTCATAATGCCCTTCAAGTCATCCTTCAAACATCCTGGACAAGGTTTCCTCCTCAGCTCTGACACCACGTCTGTAGCATGCATGTCCACTGAGCCTCCTCTGTGACTCTGCCATGAAACACATGAATTGATCATTAATATTACTGATTATTAATAATGAATAATATACATAATCACACAATATTAAGTTCTTAATAACCTACAGACACACAGTATAGACTCTATATGTACGTACATACTGGGCTATTTATGCTGATTGCAGAACTCACCTTTGTGATCAACTACTGTACAGTTGCTGCCTCAAGTCTGATCTTCTCATCCACGTCACAGTTCCTTTTTTTGTGATATCTGTAAAGGCAAATAGACAAACTTACATCTCAGTAAACCTGCCAGCATGTCAATATTAGATAAATGCAAAATGTATTGGAAGAAAAATGCCATATTGCTTCCTTAACATTGGATGTTAAGATGTTATTAAAGGTAAAATAGCTGTTAAGTCATTGTTTATGAAAATTAGTAATAAGTAGTACCTCTAAAATAGGGAAACGTTTAAAAATGCATGACTCAAATTAGACTAAATAGTTTTGCAATTTAGTTGATTAAAAAAGACTGAAAGGTTTTTAATTTTTGTCGACTAAAACTAAACTAAAACTAACAATAATGCAATGACTAATGTGTCACTACAATTAATATAAACTTTAGTCAAAAGCTTAAGACTAAATCTACATCAAAATGCATGTATGGGCACATTGTATAACAGGCAAATACAACAATCATGGCAATAAATAAATAACAAAATACTGTAATTTTAATTATTAAACACAATGATAGTTTAATCATAATAAAAAATCATAATAATTTTTTTTTTGTCCATGGCTGCCTAAAGTTTTGCATAAGACTGTAAAAAAAAACAATGTTACATATACATTCCTGGGCAAATAAATGGGCCAAACCTAAAATTGCAAAAAAATAAGCTTTTAACTAAACCGTTGGTTAGGCAATTAGCAAGAACTAAGAAAACTGCTGAGACCTGTATCACCGTTTGCTCTTAAAAGATTAGTCATTAGTTGGTATTCTCCAACATCTGGAAACAAACTCTTAAATAGAACCAGGAGTGACAGAAATCTACAGGTAGAGGTCTACAATATGCAGTCTTGTGAGTCTCAAGGTAAACAAGACAAAGATCAGCAAGAAGTGGTTTGAGAAGAAGTGGTTCGAGTCAGGGCCTGGTCAGAGTCCTTGGTCTCACATTAAACACAAACTAACTGGGAAACATTCAGCTACTCATCCACTGTTTAAAGTCATTACCATTGAGTGGAACAACACAGACTCTTATTTCTGTAAAAAGCTACCAACAAGTTTCTCTCCAAAACAAACATTTAAGGGAAAGCCTAGATCATTTACATTTACAGAATTTAGTAGATGCCCTTATCCAGGGTGACTTACAATTGATATAGCCAAGCAATTGTGAGTTAAGGGT
Source organism: Ancistrus triradiatus (assembly GCA_025084515.1). Classification (NCBI taxonomy): domain Eukaryota; kingdom Metazoa; phylum Chordata; class Actinopteri; order Siluriformes; family Loricariidae; genus Ancistrus; species Ancistrus triradiatus. The sequence continues at coordinate 69,515 of JAJAGP010001884.1, read as the reverse complement.
CTTACTCAAGGACCAAACAGTGGCAGCTTGGCAGAGGTAGGATTTGAACCCTGGACCTTCTGGTCCATAGTCCAGTACCTTTACCGCTAGGCTACCACAGTCCTACTACTTAACTTTATCTTTTTGTTTAATACTTGCGACTTTCCTGACCTATTTTGGCTGTTGAGACCAATAATAGCACAATATTTTGCAATTTTGGCTTTGACCCATTTCATATTTTTTGTCCAGGAGTGTAAATGAGTGAAAACGACTTTATGTCATAAATGCCTGATAAGTATAGCTGTTTATATGGCAGAACAGCAACAACAAATTCAAACGCTACACTAAAGAATTGCATGTGTTAAGTGAGAGGAGTCCTAGAACAGATCCTTATGGGACACCACTTTTAACTCTTTAACGATCTGAAGCAAAACAAAGCAAATATATCTGAAACAATGTCCTAAATAAAAGTACAAACCTGATAGCCAGTAAAATGCCAAAGATGGTGAGGCACGTCACAGTCAGGACTGTCGCCGTTATGGCCAGAGTCGTGGTGTGGCTGTTTCCTGTGTCTTTGTCCGTACCGACAGGCAGGCTGAAAAAGTGACACCTCTCGCCCGTGTATCCGTCTTCACATCTGCATATAAATTCAGCCTCAGTCATGACTGATGCACACAGCAAAAAGGTGACTTTTACTGTCTCCACATGCAACACACGGGACTTACCTGCAAAATGTGTGGTTTAGTTCCTTCAGGAACTGACATTCACCGTGAATGCAGAAGTTTCTGTATTTTTTCCTCAAGCAGGGGTCCTTCTTCCTATTTCTGCTCAATCTTTGGGCTTTCCTTGTGTTCTCCTTGATGTGAGTTGCTGAGGAATCCTTATGCTTGGTGGAATATTCCACTGTAGGGCAAAGATCAACATCATTGTAATATATCACAGTAAAACAAACTGTAGAGTGAACACAGTGCTAAGTCAATGAGTTCTTTACATACAGTGACGCAACTAGCAGTAAATAGAAAAGAATTCCCATCGCCAGCACTTGGTTTATTACCAGACTGCTTTCTGATAATAGCTTTGGCAGCCTTTTACGGAATTTTTATTCAGCGCATGCCATGTCGTCTATCTGGACTATGGCTTTCATTTATCTTCATGACCTGCATAACCTATTTCCCTCAGATACCAACAGAGGTCTGTTTCCACCAGTTATAACCCAGCATGAATTTTTATCATTATAAAGTCAATTGTTTTCTTGAATTTTGTGATCTTATTTGGGGATAAGTGACAAAGCGTCTCCTTGATTTAGGACAAATAAAACTACAGTTCATGAGGTTCTTATTATTTGTGAGAAAATCAAGTCAACATTTTGAGTTCCTCATCATTTTGAGATTATTCATTCAGAATAAGTTTGGTTTCTCATTCCGTGGACATAATTACAAAGCAATGGAAGGATTTCCACATGAAGTTCATTACATCATCATTTTGGAAACGGTATCTTAAGCACTAGAAACGATATCACAAATTAATGAGATAGTATCTCGATTTCACCACCATACATTTTACTTACAACCGAAACAATACTTAATGGTGGATATTATTATAAGTGGTGTAACCAGGCTTCTATAGTTCTGCCGACTGAGTGATATAGACTTTAGATCCAGGTTTCTCTACCTCGTGGGTAGTCTATGTCATAATCAGCGGACAGATCATCTTCGTAGTTTTCGCTCAGGTATTCGTCCACGTCGGGATAGTGATGCTCTGTAGATTGCACTTGAGCCCTAGTGTGCCCTGCAGTCACTGCAGGTTTGTGACCTGGGGAAGATCCGGTGCTCAACCTGAATAAAACTACAAAACAAATCTTCAGTTAATAGATTTCAGAGCTTAGTAATGTCAAACAGACAACTTAATGGTTGGGTGAGTAGCCTGGGGCTGCACAATTCAATAATTAATACTTAATTAAGTCTACTCTATAATTTGGTATGTTTGTTTTTTAACTCCTCAGATAACCACAAATAAAATACAAAAAAAAAGTGTTTTTTCACATTTCTGTCATCTCTCAAATTAACATACAATTACTGAGCAGTGTTACTTTTAAATTTAATGCCATAGATTACTTTTGTATACATATTTTTAACAATTAAATCAAAACACAAAGTTTCTTATTCTGAATAAGTCACAATGATTTATAATTTAATAGTAACTGGTGAAAGGTGAACCTTTTTACGTTTCCTATTACTTTGTAATAATTACAGCAAATTTTAAGATTTTTCAAGAGGTTTTTCTGTGTTTAAATATGAGCCGATTACCTTGAGATACACTAGTTAGGGCCGTTTCAAGAACACATCTCATTATTTTAAGATATACTAACGAAGTTAGTTTTCAGAAACCATTTCAGTACTTTGAGACAGGTATCTGAAAAGCATGCCTAATAGTAACAATGATTAAAATATGAATACCTTTAAATGCCTGCAAACTATAATCCTAAAGTGTGAAAGATGGCTGAGTTAAAGGATAAAATTCTAAAAAGTAATCTAATAACTATAATACTGTAATGAAATGTACTCTAGTTCTGAGAAACTGTCCACAACTGAGTGTATAGTACTAATAGATAGATAGCTATTTGTTGATATTTATTTCTATACTATAAAAAAGTTATAAAACAGTAAGTAATTTAGCTGTAAACGTGTAATAAATGACCACTTCCTATTAACAATGAAAGGGAAATCTGATCTAAGAGGTTTCTCCCTGAAAATCTGAAACAAGAGAGAAATAAATACCCACCAAGACAGTGAAGGAAAATAAATCCTAGTCGAAGGGTATCCATATTCCTAAAGTGAGCAGGTTCAAGTCGTATGTATCCTCTTAAAAGAGCTGAAGTGCACACTGATCTCTGTTCTGTTCTGAGAATGTCAGTACTTCTGAACCTGAGAGTAAGAGAGTCAGCACTACACCTCTCCAGCTCTTATTATACCCCTGTACAGGGCAAATACTCCTTCCTCTATGAATCACAGACACACCTCAATCATTCACATGAACCGAGTCTCTGACGTGGTTCTGAATTCTGAGCTCCAGTGATTACCACAGTACAGTGATTCTGAGCTCCAGTGATTACCACAGTACAGTGATTCTGAGCTCCAGTGATTACCCCCGGGGCTACTTTAACCCTTTCAGAACAATTCGGTATATAGTTTTGGGCAATATCGAAAGCACTGCAAATTGAGACCGAAACATGTATTTAGCCGTCGAGCGCCACGTTGTGGTTACTGCAAGTAACGCAGCAGCCACTAAAAATACATTGTAAGAGCGTCTATGGTGACGAGGCAAGTTTAACGGTCGTATTTGGGTTGCCAGAAAACCAGATAATACCTAACAAACAGGAAACCTATAGGCATAGCGTTACAGATATTACCAAAAGAAAGCTTACGGGCGTCAATAAGACCACGGTATAGGATTGGGATTGCTTAAATTTTCTAGACAAAAGCAGATAAAAAGACTTGAGCTTTTCGACACGACAAGTAGGCTTCTGCTTAGGGTTGCCAGATTTTGACTAGCTCTGGTTAAATGCTCTTACTAAGTTAAGATTGCCATATTCCCCCAGTGAACCAGATTTGAGCAGATAAATCCAGACAAGGTTTACATTTACATTGCGCAGATGTTCTTGTGACTTTCTTTAAAGTCTAAGCGATTGTAGGTTAAGGGACTTGCTCAGGAGCTCCAATGGTGGTAACTTGGCAGAGCCCAGGAAAACATGTACTGTGACAGTAGAACCATGAAGTGGCCAAATTACCACCAAAATTCATAGTACAACTGTGAAATAATTCATGGTCAGTTCATAGTCCACCAAGTTTACAGTTGTACTATGAAATTTGACAGTAGAACCATGAAGTAGCCAAATTACCATCAAAAATTCATAGTACAACTGTGAACTTCATGGTCAAACTGTGAAAGTTCACATTAAAACTGTCAAGCAGGTCACAGTTTTACTATGAAAATTCACAGTACATTTTTTCCTGGGGGATAAGACAGATTTAAGGGGTTTAGGCTTAGAGTTGCCAGATTTTGCCAGTCAAGCTCTGATTTTAGACGCTTATTAGGTCTTTCGTGATGGCACAATGTCCCAACCAACACCAGGGTTAAATGGAGTCTAAAAACTAAGGTTGACAGATTTGATCATCTTAAACCAGACAAGTGGTTGAAATCGTTTAGGGTTAGAGTTGCCAGATTTGCAAGGTAAAACTAAACAACACAGGTATTTATGCTTAGAGTTTTCAGATACTTAGACCAAGGCCTTCAGCTTATGGTTGTCAGAGTATGTCAATCAACGTCATACAATCTCTGGGGTTAAGCTTAGGGATATCCGGTTTTGTGGTGTTAAATCATTGACCAAATGCCTATGCTTAGTCATTCATTTACATTTACTATAAATTCATACTGTCATGTAGCAGAACCTTGTAAAGAGAGCTACTTACAACTGATATGGTATCCTGAAGTACAATCCAAGCAATTGTCGAAGCAAAACCCTGTAACTTCTGATCAATAGTCCAAAACCTTATCCGCTGCGCCAATACAGGCCTAGCCTTGCCACATTCCGACAGGCAAGTCATGGAGTCTTAGGTTTAGAGACTTTCCAGGAAAAAGCTGGGAATTTAGGCTGTGTTCAAAGACATTCCATGCAAATGCAGAAGAGCTGAGGATTTAGGCTTGTGGCATCACCAGCAGCACCATTTATGGCATGAATTAGAAATTGTGCATTTTATGGCCCATATATCATACAACGGCATTGATGGATCAGCAGTTAACATACAGAACTATTGAGGCTTGGAGTCTCAGTACTGCCATCTGTCACATTTGGGCCCTTAAGCAAGGCCCATAAACATTTACTACTTAGACTGTATCGGGTAAGATTATATAAGTTGTGAGCAGCTCTGTTAGAAAGTGGATAATGACCAAAAGGAACTAGTCGTGCAGTGGTTTGCGCTGTTGCATTGGTTTCCTGCCACATCGCCTGGCACGAACACAGTGCTTTGACTAACGTTAATTCAGAAGTTCATGCGTGTATGGAGCATTAGGCGCGGCTCAGCCACTCGCGTGTTTGCTTCCCGGTCCCAACGTTTAGCGCACGGCTCGATGGTCTGTTTCTTTTCTGGTTTCTTCTATGACTTACCCGTCTTCGGAGAGGGGTTAAAGCCGTGGAGTGTACTGTACCGTGACTTTCCACATGCCACTGGCTTTTTCTACATGACAGTGGGACGTGCCACTGTCACAAGCGCCCCCTAGCGGTGCATGACAGTTATCGCAGTGGCTTGGCTTGCATGACAGTGGCAAAGTAACAGTGACACAAGCGCCTCCAGTGTCACATGACACTCATTACAGTCCCACTGACTACATGACAGTGTGGAGGCAGAATCTAATGTAGTGTAACGTGTTTAAGTTACGGATAGCATTCATGTCCAGAAATACCGATCATTATTTAGACTTGGGCAGCCTTTTTAGACATCTTGAAGAACCTGGTTCGTTTTGAAATTTTATTTTACCTTTTTCACAGCTACACAAACTCTCAATTATTTTGTGTTTGTTCATTGTTTTGCAGTAGTTTAATAATTTAAAAGTCTTTATTAGTGAGGTCTTGGTTTTGCATTTGTATTTATTTGAATTTCTCTTATATATATATATATATATATATATATATATAAAAGTATAAAAGTAAAAACAAGTCATGATTATGTAGTTGTTATTTTTTTTAAATATAGTGAATTTAACTGAAACGTATATTTTTAATTTTTAATAACACTCTTTCTGGTACTTTTCTTACTTATGTCTATTAAGCTGGAAATCTCAATACTCATTTTAAATGAGCTTAGTCGTTAGTAGGCTATAATATTAAGATAGCTTCACATTACCTTTCAGTACATGAAAAAAATGTAATCATCTTTTTTATAGCTATGCCAGAACATTTAATCAACCACTATATATAGTCATACATACTATATTGTGTATATATAATAATAATAATCAGCCGCTGTAGCAGTGACAGCAGCAGCACAATAGTTATAAAATTAAAAACATATAGGCTACAAACACTGAGAGCGAGTGAAAGGGTTTAAAGCAAAGCCTTTATTGAATAGCTTAATTATAAACATTCGGAAATTAAAATAAACATATCAAACGCATTAACTGCTGCTGGGTCTTTGTTGGTGTATGCTGTGTAGAACTGGGTAAATCTGAGTAAACCTGACTGACGCATGCTGCAATTCAGCGTCTTTGCTTGTACTTGTACCCTTGCACTAACTGGTAAAAGGCTCTTATCAAGGCTAGTAATACACTACCATTTGAACAGGTTTGTAGTTATTGATATTTTGTGGTCAAAGCCATTAAGCTAAAGGTAGTGAGAGAATAGAGCCAGATACAAGACAACAGCTCCTGCTAGCTTTCTTTTCTTTCTGCTGTCAAGAATAATTCTTAGAAAGAAAATCGCATTCGGCCAAAATCATATGGTAGTGCGAGTGGATGTGCTTGCGATGTGTTGGTGCCTTCTTTAGGGTTTGTTCCTGCCTTTTGCCCTGTGCTGCTTGCTAGGCCCAGCTCCATGTGACCCTGAACTGGATTAAGTGGGAAAGAAAATGAATGAACAAATAGATGTATGAGTCCTGGTGCAATGATATAATAATCTGGACTATAAAAAAAAAAGCTGCATATTGGTGGTCTGACACCTAAGGTTCCCATACGTTTGCTGCTCACGGTCATGTAATATTACAACATTTTCTTCAATAAAGAAGTGGCCAAGTATATTTTCTCATTTTTAATAGGGTTCTACTTTTAGGGTTTGTTTTAAAATGTGATTGTAGCTCATGTGCATCCTTGATTGACCAATCTATTGTTCACATAATACATTATCTCAACTAACACCTACCCAATTAATAAAAACATGGTCTGAAACCCTACACCAATACTTTATGTCATTGTTATCCAGTTTTAACCTTGTTTTTTATTTTCAGGGTTCTCTGCTCACAATGCTTTAGACACAATGTTTAAGGACACATGAGCATGGTCCTTAAACTAAAAACGCTTGGATTGTACCTTCTGTAAGTGTTCAGCCTGGATACGAGCATCAGCCAAACAGGAACATAGGATTTAGTCTAAAGTATTAGTGCATTTTAGATTTTAATCAATTCAAGTACTAAAGCAAAGTATCTATATATTTAGGCCAAATGTAAAATGGCGTAAAATGTTGAGTTGGATGTACTGTGGGAACTCTTATCTGGCTGTTCAAACTGGTGTACACGGATGTCTGTATCACTGATAAGAAAAGAATGTAAATCATTCCTTTTCCCATCCACTTCACACTGGTCAGCGTCACGGGAAAGTCAGTGCCAAGCCAGCAGCATAGAGCTCAAGGCAGAAACAACCCCATAAACAGAGTGCCAATCCATCGTAGGGCACATGCATACAGGCACAGGGCACTTTCAGAAATACCAGTTAACCTAACATGTTACAGGATACTGGAGTACCCAGAGTAAAGCCATGCAGACTCGGGATCAAAGCAGGGACGCCCGGGCTGGGAGGTGACCGCACTAACCACTGCGCCACCATGCCAGCCCAGAATGCAAAATGTCAGATATTACACAGCAATGAGAGAGAAAGCGTGTGACGTGGGAAAACAGATCTGGTTCAAGCCACTGTCCTGCATTCTCAATATAGCTTTATTTAACCCCTATTTCAAATCTATAGATGTGATTACAGCTCTGGATGACTTACACATATCGTGCAGACACATTGATATCCACAAGTATGTTTATTAAGGAAATCAGGTACAGACCATGGGAAGGGAAGGCATGCCTACAACTCATAGATTAAAATATCTAAGCTCATTGTATCAAAGGTGGCCAAAAAGAGACTTTCAGTTTATTAAAAATGTCACAACCTTAACATTTATAAAACCCCACAGTCAAAAGAAAAGCAAAAAAACAAACAAAAAAGCTGACACATTGCAGTACAGCCTGGGTTCGGCATGAAGGATCATATTTACAAGCCTAACTTTGCGCATGGTATCGAAGACAACAGGACACGAACAGATGTCGAGGGAACACTACTGTAGCCTCACGACACAAAATCAAATACACTGCAGTGTGAACACTCAGCGGGTATCTCCACTTACGCCTAACAAAACTAATACAAAACTCAAAATGGGCCCCACAGAACCTGCGTCTTTCTCAGCACTCGAAGTGCGTCTTTCTCCACAACGTCTTTCTGGCCTTCAAGCCACTTTTACATGCCCCAGCCACCACCCATTCCCATACCACCATTCATGCCCATGGAGCCACGACTGCCTCCGTAATAACTGCTGCTCTGGTTACCTGATAGAAAAAGAAAAGCATACTTTAGAACTCAAGGTGCAACATTTATATCAGCATGATAAATGTTTTACAGGCTTTTTTTCCATCAGCTCAAATTACACTGCGCTCATTTTCTAAACCAAATGTTAACAACCCCTGCCCTACTTTCTCTCTCCAGTCCTGGATATGGCAAATTCCCTGGATGAAATGGGGCTGGATCATTCATTCCCTCGGCAGGTGGCAGACTATGCCAGCAGTGCATTACAACAGAGGGTCTGGTCACTTCAGCCACACCCATCCATGTAGGGACAAAAACACAATCCCCATCTGACCTTCCCTCCCTCAGATATGGCCAATTGCGTCTAGGGTTGGGTATCGTTCGCATTTTATCGATTACAAGTTTCGATTCCAAAATGACCTAAGCATTTAGGTATAAAGAATATCTATTTTTCATATTTCAACTTCAAAAGTAGTCATTTTTCCATTAAGCTTTTTACTTGTAATAGGTTTAAATGGGGGGAAAAAAAGCTGTAAATCATTTTGTTAATGATTTTATTTTCCTTTTGGCTCAAAGGTTCATCACTTCAGCAGTACAGATTACTTCTCACCAGCAGTAGAGAAGTTGAAAGAAGTTTGCTGTTCCCATGTCATTGTTTTAGCCCTGTTTTTGCTCTAATCACAGCCGTGCATTTGAAGCATAAAATGCATTAGCAGGAACTGATAAGTGGAATCGAAAATAATAATTTTTTTTTTTAAACAGGTACCTGGTTCTTTGGAATTTAGGAACCAGGTTTCGATACCCAACCCTACCCAGGCCTGAGGCACAACCAAGACTCAAACTGCGGTGATGTATAAGGAAATATAACCCCCCTATCTGTCCTGATCAGGGTTACAGGGGTGTCTGGGGCCTAACCCAGTACTGACTGGATGCAGACAGGCCAAGGGTTATGGCCAAGCTATTATAGGGCTGGGTAGTGGTTGTTTATCTTCCCTTTCCAAACCAGGTCCCCCATATCTGATTCTTACCATAATCGTTGTATCCGCCCATGCTGGACTGGTTACTATAACCTCCACCATAGCCTCCACCCATCTGCTGACTGCCGTGTCCGTACGAGGACTGACTCCCTACAAAACCGTAACAAATACACACGTGCCATGGTTTATTAAACTTGGCTTTCTAGCCACTGCCATGTAGAATCAAAAGCAGACTGATAAGATGCAATACGTTTGTTTCATTTATTTGATGTCACATCAGCATCAATGGTTGTTCATGACAGGTGACGGTGACCAAGTAATCTAACGCATGTATTCAGAAAGCGGGAGAAAACCGGAGTACCAGGAGTAAACCCACACAGACAACATGCAAACTAAACAAAGGTAGAGTCTGAGGTCAGGATCCAATCGGGGATCTCTGGAGCTGTGAGAACCATGTGCTAACCACCTGGATCACCATGCTGCTCTATCAGAAGGGCAGAAGTGCAAAAGGTTTTGGCTGAATGTGGCAGACATCTCCGTACCTCCCATGTGGCTTCCATAGCCTCCGTTACTGCCCCGTTCGGTCGAGTTTAGGAACAGCTCAACATAACGATGCTCTGGGAACACACACACACACACACACACACACACAAAAAAAACACAAATAGAAACGATAAGTCAAAAGCAAAGATGAAACAGTTACAATCGAAAGACTGATTCAGCTCTACTTCAGCAGCACTTACGCATATTGGCCTTGTCTTTAGTCATGGCTGCCACGGCATCCTCATGTGTGGCAAACTCCACGTCAGCCTCTCCGGTCACGCGCCCGTCTGGACCCACCTCGATGTGCACACGCACCGGGTTCAGAGGTGAGAAGAACTGCAAGAAGAGAAAAAGATTTCCTAAGTGCATTCTTTGCAGTGATAATTAATATATTGGAAAAAATTCAGCAGCATATCTAATGGTGGCCTAAGACTTTTGCACCTTTATTACCATCTAGGATAGCTTCCAATGTCATGATTACTTTTAATGATAGCTATATTAACTAATCGCTGTAGCTGATATTGCTGAATCATTGTAACCTCTCTGCAGGTGAAACAGGCTCGCACCGCTTAGCGACCCGCTGTTAACAAGCTAACGACAGTTTAACCACAGACCAACTTCAATTTGTCTATATAACTTGTACAACAAATATCCAGATTATGCAGCCAAACTCTGAGATTATGAAGCTGTCCTCTTACACTGTAGATGTCATTCTCTGTGGCGCGGTAAGGAAGCCCCCTCATGTGCACGCAGTGGCCAGTCGTGCTCGAGAATCCGGACCCACTATCGCGATACGGTCCATCTGACATTCCTGGAAGAAAGGAAAAAGCATCGGCGTCAACTTGAGAAAGAAAAATAGATTTTGGCTGACCATGAGGATTCTTTAAAGCCAGTGTCGTCCGTAGTTGCCACGATGCACAAAAGCTTCCTCCAAGGTGTTAGAAGTCAGTTTCTGTAGATGTTAACTAATGGATACTCATGACAGGCCTGCACACAGCTCTAAGCTGCAAACATATGGGTTCAAGTTCCCCATTTTGGTGCAGGTCACTGTTTAACACGTGCAATTCCATTAACTGCATTCGAGTCAAGCCATTGAAGGTGTTCCTTTTTTGATTTGCAGAATTCTTTTTTATTTGCAAACGTCCAAATAGCGGCACAGTCAACCCATCATATCAATCAATTCAGCCGACTGTGTGCAGAAAATGTTCTCAAATAAATATATTTTAAAAATCCAACCGGTTCCAAGAAGCAAACTTGAATTTGCTGTGCGCTGAGCACTGCACTGAATTCACACCAATGAAGTGATGTGTAGGCGGACCCTGCTGTAGCCCGATTTCAGTCTCTCTCCAGCATCCCATTCGTTCACATGTACACTTTTTTTTGTCCCTATTCCCTAAATGTTACAGTCTAACATATTTCCATAGAATTAACACGGCATTAGATGTTAAGTAAAATATAGATGGGAGGATGTGCATGGGTTATATGCAAATGCTGTACTTTATAAAGGTGGCTCGTTGGTCTAGGACAGGCATGGGCAAACTACGGCCCGCGGGCCATATACGGCCCGTTGGGCTTTTTAATCCGGCCCGCCGAACTTGTCTAAATTCTATCGTTATATTAAATGAGTGAGTGTAATATTTCAATACAAAGATAGCTTTTCTGGACTGTGGTGGCTAGCGGTTAAGGTACTGGACCTCATTTTTAAGTGAGTATTTCCCTGCAATTCCTGCGTTTCATCGATAGATGGCCATACTCAATATACATTGTCCTTTTGGCGTTGTTTGGCTCCACCTAGTGTGTGAGCAGACGTCAGCGTCATTGAACGTCAACAAAATCCGCCACAGATCCAAGTTAACGGACCAACACCCTCCAGATCTTATTACTGAGAAATTGCCCACAAACAAAACTTACTCCAGACTTCGATCTGCACTGGCAAAAAAGGGAGACCAAAAACATGTTTCCCACTGAAAATTGATGTAGTTCTCTATGTGTTGTGAAAAAATGCATTTTGAAAATAATTTGTGCAAAAGGCCTTGCAAATTCATGCGTACTACTGTTAAAGGCCAAATTTTTATGCAATGGATTTTACATGTTTCATTTATATTACTTCACGCAACACTGTATTCTTTGATCCTGGCCCGGCCCCTCTGTTAAAAAATTTTTGAAACCCATTGTGGCCCCCGAGTCAAAAAGTTTGCCCACCGCTGGTTATAGGAGATGATTCTCGTTTGGGTGCGCGAGTGGTCCCTTTGGGTTACAAAATCTGGCATCCCCACGCCACCTAGTACAGAGTGACTCCGGGGCGGAGAAGAGACCCGGGCGACGTGCACAAGCCGGCGACGACGGAGGAGGGCATGAAGAGACGAGGAGCGTAGAAGTCTGACCACTCCTCGCCCCGTGTTCCGCCCGCTGTTTCTCCGTGGTGTATTGCACGAGGCGACAGAGCGTAGAGCGGGAGGAATAGGGGGGACGCGAGTGAGGAGAGATGGACCGATTAGTTTTTTCTACTCCCCCACGGCGGGCGGGGCCACCCACTATAGGAACGGAGAGCAGACAGAGAGGGACGGAGGCGACCCCGCGGAGCTGGCCCTCGGCCTAGCGGTTAACGTGCGCCCTCGCTCTCGCCCGGGCGGCCCAGCTGCGGCTCTGCGGACGGTCTGGACCAGAAGGTTCAAAGTTGCACAAATTCCCAACCACTACCAAGGGGCTGCCACTGTTGGGTCCGTGAGCAAAGAGCCTTAACCCACAATTGCTTGGATTGTAAGATTGTACCAATTGTAAGTCGGGCTATGGATAAGGGCGTTGCTAATAATAAAAAAAAAAAAAAAAAAAAAAAAACAAAAAAAATGCTTTGTAAATGTTATAAAAAAAAAAAGATAGAACCAGGATTCAGCTTCTCCCAGGGGCCAACGCTGCGATCTTAGGTGACTTCAGCATTGTGCTATTAATGGAACGCAACCTTGGGATGGGTGAAAGGCATCATGTATCATGTATTATTTTTTACTGGAGGGATTTCAAAAGGTGTAGTGCTGGGCGAAAGTCTTAGGCCACATTAGATTCATTTTTAGCAAATGTATGATGATCATGTGACAACAAACACACTGTTGGCGAATGGAAACCAAAACATTTAAACTTGAATTCATCACCCCAGAAGTCGTCACCCTGTTCCCCTTCCAAAAGTCTGTAGAAGGGTCAACTTGGCATTCCACATGAAGCTGGCAGATGCTGCTATTGCTCAAGTGTAAGGGGAGGTCATTTTTTTGACACAATACAAATTTCCTTTCTTTTCTGGTTGAATTCTAATAAAGAGCCTGAGAATTATATGGTCATCATAACATTGCTAAAACAACAGTATCTAATGGTGGCCTAAGACTATTGCACAGTACTGTATGGAATTGTTCGACATAAACCTAACGCAAAAGTCATGTAACTTTGAAACTACAACACATTACTTCTAACCATATACAACAATGAATAAGAGGTCATCACAAGGTTGAAATCCCATAACCAGTGTTCACACCTCCTCCGTATCCTCCACGGCGCGACCGGTCGAAGGACCCCCCTCTGCTCATGCCGTTATAGCCACGCCCTCCTCCGCTGGGCCTGTCGTACGGGCCGGGTCTCTGCATGCTCATGCCTTTACGCGGCGGCTCGTAATGGGTGCGCACCTCGGCACGGCTGCTCTTGAAGATCTCAATGTACCTATATGCCACCAGAGAGGTATTAGTGCAGAGAGCTCATGTGCAATAAAGACCAACAAACTGGACTGCTTTCTTAAAGCTACACCTTTGGAAATGTGTTGGACTAAAAAAAAAAAAAAAGAAAAGCTACATGGTTTCAGAATTGACCAGAATATGTATTTGAATACCACCTTGTGCACAAAACATCTCCAGATTTGAAGGAAAGCATCACTCAGAACAAGCCATTCTGCAGCTTTTTAGATTAACTGAATCTCGTACAGAGCAGAGTTTAAACTTCTGCATCGCACTGGATCAACCAGTCTACTACTGCAGATGGCATCAAGGGATTGCATTTTAGATTCTGTTTCAAATGCAAAGTCGTGACCACAAGTGAACTGTTATATACATAGAGTTTTGAGTTATAACAGAATTAACTGAGTGTTAAACATTACTTAAATTATTTAGGGCTGTCAAAGTTTGTGTTCATTTGTCATTTTTTACTAACGCTGCTGAACATTTTTACTGTTTGACCCTGGTCTGTATCTAAAATGGTCCCCTGTCCAAATACATTCCATAGGTATGTGCTGCTTAACACCTGCGTTATGTGCTAAGAAACAGGGCACTGACCGAACACTACCAGTGTCACGTATAGCTTTGATACTTTGCTCAGTGTTTTATTTTAAACTATAAAGACTAATTAAAACCCAATATGAAAACATTCAGTACAGTTCAATACAGGAATTCTTTTGTATTTTTGTACAAAACTCACCAAAAACGAAAAAATACCATGTTTCTATCAACATTAAGACTGCGATTCTCTTTTCTGTCCGCAGGTGTCACAAGGGCTCGCTCCTACAAGTTTTCTGTCATTCAGATGCGAGTTAGACGTACATTAGACAGACTTGAGTCTTTCCTATTTGAATTCGTAACACCTCGGACATTGATCGGATGGGTCAAGGCTTCTTTGACTGTTCTCGTTCCGAGTATATTTTTCTGTTTCCTTCAAATATTTACTTTTACTCCTGACCCCTCTCTGGCAAATAGAATAGGTGAGGCTGGTAAAGATTTCGGACACTTCCTTTTAAGTTTTTGTACACTTTGGGATTGACAATAAATAAAATCTCTCTGTTTCCTTCTTTCCTAGTTAGTGTCACTCTGTATATGTTTATTTGCCAGCGATATTTGGATTATGGTTCTGCCATGTTCCAGCACCTCCAACTTCTAGCGGCATCCACCTCACTGTTATAAGCTCGGACACCACCTTATTTAGCCCTGACCGCGACGCCGCTGCAGGTAAGACGTGATTAAAATAACTACAGAATTATTAAAAAGTAATAAATACATTGTTTAGGTTTATATCACAGACCCGTACAGCTGTGTAGTGCTGTTTATGGAAACACGACTTCTTTTGAGGTCAAATATGAGCAAGAAACAAAAGAAAATGCGAATAATGTGATACAATTCGTAGGGTTAATGCAATTCAATAAAGTGAATCATCTGACAGCCCTAAAAAATTCTACAGCCCAAGTAAGATGTGAAATTCCTCTTCTGGAGACGTGTGCATGTCCATGTGACTTGTGCAGGCTAATTATGTTTAACAAAAACACAATACTGGCCAGGCTCCAGGCACAAATTAAGTCAAGCCTCAGACCGATTCTTCACTTAAAAGGTCATGGGTTAGGCTTAATATGTGCCCGGCAGCCAGGCTTCATGAGTTTAAGTGAATTCCAGAAGAAAAGCAGCTGAACCCGCCAACCATCCCCACCTGTGCCCTATTCTTTCCTTGTGTTTCTTTAGAGCCTTTTCAGCTATTTCCTGTGAAGCAAACTGCACGAAGGCCTCCCCCGTACTCCTCCACATGTAGTCCACCGGCAATGTTATCCCATTTGGCACGATTTCCAACCCTTCAACCCAAGGACAGATAACCCCAGCGGGGGACACAGTAAATCACATGCCCATTCACACTGTTCTTGCTTTTCATCTTTGTGATGTCAAATAAAATTACACAAGACCACACACACTGCATGAATAACATAGGTGCCACCGTGAACTAACCTACAATTGTACTACTGGATTTTTCAGACAGAATTCTTGCTAAATCTGGTTCAGACATTACAGAATTGCATCCAGCTCCAAATGGTGGCGTCCAGAAAACTGTCAGACATTAATTCGTGGCTCGAAAAGCCAAAACATGCAAAGGGTGAAGTAAGCATTTCTAGCTAACAAATCAATCATGTGCAAGGGCAAAAGAGAGTGGGCTTTCCACATACCTGAAAAGAACTGGACTATCTCCTCTTTGCTACAGCCAAAAGGAAGACCGCGCAGTCGCACCAATCCGTCGCCCTCAGAATCGGTCCCGTTTGGACCAGTGTGCTTTAGAACCCAGTCCATCTCTATACTATTGGATCTAAACACTGGAGGGGGAAAAAGGGTCTATCAGCGCAGTACCGGATTTCGGTCATTACAAGATGACCCTTTATGTCATTTAGCAGACGCCCTTATCCAGAGCAACTTACCATTGAGACAATCCAAGCAATTGGGGGTTAAGGGCCTTGCTCAAGGACCCAACAGTGGCAGCTGGGATTTGAACCCTGGACCTTCTGGTCCATACCCCAGTAACTTAACGACTAGGCTACCACAGTCCTTGTGTATGGGTATGTTTGAATACACCAGCATTAAAACATACACCATGGACAGAAGTACTGGGAGGCACCTCTAACAATGAATATCGGTGTTCCATTCAGTCCCACTGCCACAGGTGGACAAAATCCAGCATCTAGCCATTTGGTCCTTTACAAACATCTGTGGAAGAATAGATCTTTCAAATTGGAGCCTGGTACTGTAACAGGATGCTACAAGACCGTTCGTTAAATCCCTTCCTCCCCTACATGTTCCACAATGGTATTATATGTGGGACTGTGGTAGCCTAGTGGGTAAGGTACTGGACTATGGATCACAAGGTCCAGGGTTCAAATCCCACCTGTGCCAAGGTGCCACTGTTGGGTCAAGGCCCTTTAGCCACAATTGCTTGGATGGTAAGACTATATCAACTGTAAGTCGCTCTGGATAAGGCGTCTGCTAAATGCTGTAAATGTAAATATATCAAAGTTGAAGCTTTCAGGACCACAAAGCGACAGCCCACGTAAAGCTACAGAGCCGAGTCGCAGTGTATAAGAGTCACCGACGTACTGCTGACTCTAACAGCAGAGTTCCAAACCTCCTCTGGCCTTAACATCAGCACAAGAACTGCACCGGGAGCTTCATGGCATAGGTTCCCATGGCCAGCAGGCTTTAACAGCTCTGTGATCAGCTTGGTAAACAGACATACCTTCCACATATCGGTGTCCCATGGTCTCTCTGTCTTTTTTCAGGGCGAGTTTCACATCTTCCTCAGACTCCAGCTCCACAAAAGCCTCTCCGCTCGGCCTTCCTTCTCTGGTGTACGTGAAGTGGATGCTCGTTCCATTGTTAGCTATTTTACAATCTAAAAACACAAGACACTGGTTAGACCACGAAGTTGATGAAACGTAAACTGGATTAAGTCCAGTTGCAATTTATTCATGTAGAACTTTTGAGGAGAAGTCTCTCAAATCGGTTTTATATCCATCTAGGCACATAGGCCTAATCGAGCAAGTCTAGAGCGACAGTGGAAAGGAAAAACTCAATGTGACGAGGAAGAAACATCGGGAAGACCAAGACTCCTGGGACTGTGGTAGCCTAGCTGTTAAGGTACTGTACTATGGACCAGAAGGGTTCAAATCCCACCTCTGCCTGGCTGCCACAGTTGTATCCTTGAGCAAGGCCCTTAACCCACAATTGCTTAGACTGTAGGAAAGTATTAATTACAAGTGTTGGATAAGAGCATCTGCTATATGACAAATGTAAAAGCTGTCTACACAACGCTCCGTAGCACCTCTAGCAGCAAATATTACTACATAATTTGCTGCATTTTGATGCGTTACAGCTACTGGTTCGGCTGTGTTTATGGCATATAAAAAATCCATACTGAACAGGAAGTAAAAAACAATATACCGCTCAGCACTAGTTAAAGGCCTTGCACAAGGACCCAACAGTGGCAGCTTGGCCCTGACCTTCTGGTCCACAGTCCAGTACCTTACCCACAGAGGCACCACAGTCCTTTTTGTTGTGTTATTTTATTGGATATCCCTAAATATTGTGTAAAATGTTGACCTGCTTTATCGTGCTGAACATAGAGATAAATAACACTAATGTATACCAAAGATCCTGTAAGGTTTTAATGAACTAGTTGTTGTTAATAATAGTTACCAGAGAAAAACCTCGAGACTTCATCCACGGAGCAGGACCAGGGCAAACCACGCACTCTCACCACAAATCCCTCATCTTCGGCCATGTTCACTCTGTCTGTAAAACACCACAGTTCAACACTTTAATGAAGAACGCCTTCTATGAACGGATCGTTTAGAAGCAGATGACGATGGCATGAAGACCTGCAGGTTTAGATCAGAGCTGATGCCGTCACGCGCATCGCCACAGAACAAAGACACAAAGCAAATGGCGCAACAAAAAAAAATCAGGCCTCAAAACTCAACCGCGATCAGTTTCACCCGCAATTCTATTCAGTAAAGCGGCCATGTTATCAGGTTTTAACGTTTTTTTAACGTGTATACGAGTTTTAGCTCTAAAATCAAGGAAACATTAGAGAATAATATAAAAAAGACCTTTACGTTAGCAGCTACTCGGCGTGCTCGACTTCCACTTTTGTGATCAGCGCTTCTTCTGTTCCTGCTGTAGATTGGCGTCAGTGATAATCACAGCGCCCCTACTGGCCGAAGCTATACTGGAAGAACATCGCATACGCACAAATACGCAGACACCCTTTTTTGTTTTTTATGTATATATATATGTATATATATATATATAGAGAGAGAGAGAGAGAGAGAGAGAGAGAGAGAGAGAGAGAGAGAGAGAGAGAGAGAGAGAGAGATATGTTTATTATATCTCTATTGTAGAAGGGGCTACATAAATAAATCTGACTATGTATATATACTTAAACTAATAATTAAAATACTAAATCTAAATGAAAATGTAAATAAAATCTAACATAGGTCATGTAGGACAACAATGAAGATATTCTTAAGAAAATCTTAAGGAAATAATTAAGATTTTCTTAAGAGAATATCTGAGACTTTCCTAATTTTTATTTTTTATTTTTTAAGAATTGAATTTGAAGAACATTCTAATGAACTTCTTAGTGTTTGTCTTAAGAACCTTCTCATTTTTATCTTTTTGGCCCCAGATTCACTAAAATGTCCAAAATGTGTTAAGAAAGAAAATCTTCTTAAATGTGTGTTTTAAGAACTTATAACATAAAAAAAAGTGTGTTATTCTTCCAATACGTTCGTATAAAAAATCTAAAAACAGTGGAATTTTTTTAAAACAATTCACACTGATACTGATATATATGTACACGTGTAACTTGACTTGTAACTTAACCTGTGTGATGCAAATATCCTGAAATTAAAAAGGGTCATTACTTCGGGTCTGTTTTGTTGATTTCCTAATGGACGGAACAAACTATAGCTTTGTATTTTAATATAGTATTCAGGGACGTCATCAGACCCACTTTCCTGGGGCATAAAATATTTCCGAGCCCCACTAAAATCACAGCGGTAAAAAAATAAATTTTATCCTGTATGGCTTAGCAGAACTACAGAACATGCCACAGAAATTCATTACAGGGACTACATTTCCCTAAAATGCCCCAGTATCCAAAACCTTGAGCGGCTAAAGGTTCTAGGTAGAGACAGTTCCCATCGGTTTTTCGAGTGGAGAAATGCACATCTGCAATTATTTCAAAGAAAGTCAGCCATGCCTCAGGCAAGGTAATGATATCTCAAAGCTATGTTTGGCTAGCCACTTATAACTGCCAAAAAGTACACATTAGACCGCTAACACAAAGACATTCATTAAACTAGCAGTCGTTATGTTAGCATAAACAAAATTAATGCAATAATTAAAATTCTTATGTGTTAATCTGTTCTTGTTTTTTTTCATCCATGGTAGAGTAACGCCCACTTTATGTTAAATCACTCAGTTTATTTAGTATTTAACAGTTGTTGCCCCTACCGCTGATTAATAAGCAGAGTTTACAGGCTTGTTCCTCAGGGATAGGGGCCAAAACCAAATGACTCTGACAAAATAAAATAAATAAATAAAATAAAGATATGCTCCAACATTTCATAAAACTGTAATTAGAGTACTTTCTGTACCACCATACTTGCAAAGCTGACGTACAAAATTTAAAACAAAATGCACTGGTTATATAATTAAAGTTATTAAATTGACATGTCAAACACAAACGTGTTCACGCATACATTTTAACATCTATATTTTTTAATATTATAAAAAAGCATACAAATAAAAATATATTATATTTAAACCAGAGTAAACGATTTATTAATATATAATATATAAATGTTTTTAACAGCCTCTTAGCGATAAAAATGGGGAGGACGTCGCTGATATACAACTAATCTCTGTCGAATTGTATGCGAGTTTATGCCATACAGATCAAGCCGCGTGGAGGGCGGGGCTTGTCTCTTGCGCCTCCCTGTACGTGCAAACGTACACACGTATGCATATTAGACAGCTATCGGAAACGTTGTGAGCTGGGTGACGTTGGTGGTTTTGAGTAAGCAGTATGGTGTGTGTGATTGAAATGATGTCGGTTTGGAAGAAGTTCTTTTCAGGTGGCTTCTTTCGTCTTCAGTAGGAGCGGATGTTGGCATTTTAAGTCTGTTAATCCCATCACAGCTGAGGTAGGAACAATTTGAATATCGCTTCCTAAAGCACAGCTAGCTACAGCTGATGATGGACAGGGAGAGCCCAAATGGATTCTTATTAGATTAGTAGTGCACTAGCTAGTGGTGGTAAGGACATTATGTTTATTTATTCATATGGAGGGGAAGGTGGCATTTAGTAAGACTGTAGCGGAGCGATTGGTAAACAGTGTCAATGTTATGTAATTATAATGTTACACGTGAGAACAGTTTGTCATAGCACAATTGTGTTTGGGCTTATTTGTGATGTTGCAGTATTTGTATACCCGTGATGGAAATTTAATTAAAACTCGATAATTTCAAGTTGTCCCCTACTATATATTTAGTCTTGAATAATAAATACGAGACATAACATAAATTGTAACACTAGACATCCCAGTTATTGTTTGCCAGGTGAATGTTGATACTCTTGTCATTACGTTATGTAGTTATACACACTTGCAATACATCAGACTTCATGTACAGGTCAGCTTTAAAGAGGTTTATATAAAGTCATGTAAATTTAAAATAAACGATAAGTTACGATTCATAATCAACGTCACGGAACACTAATCACAATGAAATGACTTTTATTTTGTCTCTTGTGGTGTTGTGACAAGGTGATATCCCATCCTAAATACTGGCCGAGTGGTATGATCCAATGATGACCAGTAGAAATAGCAATTATTGTGCTAGAGTTTATTTAAAGATTACATGGTGGAGGCCAAATGTCTGAGCCCCCTAGTGAAAATTCTTGTTCAGGTCTTTGTGGAGGATTCATACTGCAGCAGTGTGAAGACCCAAAACACACCTCAAAGCTTAGCAACTCCTTGAAGACCAAAGAAATGTGAGGAGTGCTGATTGTCATGGACTTTCCTTCACAAGTCACCAGGCCTGAGAAGAGAAGCAATCAATAACATCACAAGGTGCTCTTTGGAATATGCTGGATGGATTGTCTGATTTTGCACAGACTTGTGGAGTTTTATGACAGCAATCAGATGTGAACATATCAAATACTAATCAGCTACAGAAAGTTTTTTTGTGAGATTCATCATTTACTCAAATTATGCTGATTACATGACTTGTAAAGAAAATTTTGCATTCGTTTTGAGAATAAAAATGCATTCATGAGCATTTTCCTCAGTGCTTTCAGACTTTTAGTCCCTATTGTGTATGTAAAGTTAAGTTGAAGGAAGAAGAAATATATGGGCATTATTCATTATTTTACGTTCTTATTTTACCCCCACTTTATCCTGGTTTGGATCGGGGTCCGGGTCGGGGGGGTCTATCCTAAAACCTTTCCCGGAATTGACACGAAGCAGGCTGACACACAGCCTAGACAGGGCACCAGGCCTTACTGCACAGAGCCTTGAACCATATCCACTTTTGTGATGAATTGTTGCGCAACATCGTGGTCCAACCTCGCTAATGGACTTGTGGCTGGATGGACACGAATCTTGCCAAAATCGAATGGAAAGAAGAGTGGAGGCTGTTATAACAGCATTGATAGAGCAACTTCAATACAGCCTCTGGATCTTGATTGTTTAGTGTAGAATACAAAATGAATTTGATTGCATCAAAAGTGGAAATTCAGACCTCAGTGAGAGCTGAAACGTGCAGTGCTTGTATTCTATCTTTGCAAAAAATAATATCCAGTGGAAATGAAATGAGGAGAAACCGAAAAATTAAAGAACAATGAGCTGTAGGAGATCTAGGGCAAGATAATTGCTCTCGTTCTGTCTTCGCTCTGGTGCAGAAAAACAGAAGAGGCTTTCACGTATTAGCCATGCTGATGGCTGAAAGGAAACGGGTGGAGTTTTATGGACCTTTGTATTCTTGCTCTTTTGTTATATTAATGATTATAAACTAGGTTGGTCTTTTCCATAAGGTATAAGATTATTTACTGCCGTGGCGAACTGGGTTCCAGTCCCAGATATGATGTCCAGATTGCACATGCACGACTGGCTGTGTCTGAGGGAGGAGCGGCTCATCTCTCGGTGACGCAACAGACTGTTGTGACAGACTGGCAGGAGTTTCCACCTGTGCCCTAGATCAAAACTATTGTTCCCATTTGAATT
Organism: Ancistrus triradiatus; assembly: GCA_025084515.1. Classification (NCBI taxonomy): domain Eukaryota; kingdom Metazoa; phylum Chordata; class Actinopteri; order Siluriformes; family Loricariidae; genus Ancistrus; species Ancistrus triradiatus. Next base: position 47,127 of record JAJAGP010001884.1, on the reverse strand, counting down.
CTGATGTTCTTGCTTTAATTTTCTGCATTGATACATACTGAAAAGCATCAACATGTGCCAGTCAGGCAAAACATTCAAACCGAATGGTCCTTAATGGCGGTTAACATTACCCAAAGCACTACACATCCTTGACCAGATTGTGTTCTTGCCACAGGGCATCCTGGTGCCATCACTTTCCCAGGTAATTGATGCACATGTACCCAACCTATCTGTGTGATGGAAAACAGGAGTTTTTGGCCAAGACTGCCTTCTTCCATTGCGCCATGGAGCTCACTTACTTATTGTAGCCAATGTCACGTCACTATTTTTATGAGCCAAGTCTGAACACTTATGATAATGTTAAACTTAGTTCATTTGATTGGAACATCAAGATGAGAAGACAGCTAATCCTGACCACATCACACCAAACGATCAGACAAGCTCTACCAAGACTTGGATGATTTTATTCCGACATTGGAAATTTGTCTGTGACACTAATATAGTTATTTGCTGTAAGGCCGAAGTAAATTACTGACACAGCGATCTAATCTACAATGAGACCAAAACTGAAGTCATGGAATCACTGTGAGAAAAAAGAAATCCTTGTATAGGAAAGATGCATCGATTCAATGATTAATAATAGAATCGCAGCTCTCTGAATCATAATCAAATTGTATCATGAGATACCTATTGATTCCCACCTCTGATTCGTTCCAGGGATTTTTTTATTTGCATTGTGACTGTGTGTGAAGATATGCCATATATGACATATGATTGCACGCTCTGGTGTTCAGAGAATGCAACGACATTACTAGATGTCCGTCAAGAGAAGGCACGTGATATCTCTGCAAAGACATCGAGACAGTTACACAATGCAAATCGTGTCACCTTTGCATCGCGATACATCCTTACACCCCTGACAGTTAGTATGAATTTAATCCGTGCAATTCAGAATACACAATTTATCCCTGAAACCTGATCTCTTCCTGTGTTCTACAGCACAAATGACATTTGTTTGAAATACTTGGAAGGAAAGCTTGATCAGACATTACATTACAAACAATGAGACCACTGTAGTGCATCGACAAGGTTAAAATTCATTCCACAAATACTTAAAAGTACTTCCTTACTCCGAGATCAACAATTTACACCAAACTCAGTGTTTGTCATGAGAGTTTCGCGTTACGTTGTTTTGTTCACAGAATAGTGGAGGTACGTTATGTTGAAGCTCATATACATAAAGGAGTTAAATGAGATGTTTCCTTATGACAGCAGCATTACCAAAACAGGTTTTGCTTCATTGCTGTGTAGGACGTCCCGTAACATAATTCCTGATGTCTTTTCTTTCCACCTGTCTGATTTCCCAGGTGTCTTTGCTGCAGAAGAAGGCGGAACAGAATGAGCGGGGCGGCCCTGGGCATCGAGATCGTGGTCGTCTTTTTTCTGGCCCTATTCCTTCTGCATCGTTATGGAGACTTTAAGAAGCAGCAGCGCATGGTGCTCTTCAGCACACTGCTGGCCTGGTACCTGTGCTTCCTCATCGTCTTCATCCTACCGCTGGACGTCAGCACGGTTCGTTTAGTCCTCTGAAATATTTAACAATTAAAGCTGATTAATGGCACTCATCCAAAATTCATTCTGGGGTTAATCTTAAGCCAGATTTATATGCCGATGTTCAGGTCTCAGACTGTGAGGAGTTTAAATTGAGTCCTGTGTGTTTTGTTGAGTCTGTCTTTGTCTGTGTGTCCATTTCTGTCTGCTTGCATGTGTGTCTGCTTCTGCATTTGTGTGTGTGTGTCAGTGTCATTCTGTTTATTTCTGTGTCTGCTTGTATTTTTCTGTCTGTCTGCGGGCATCTGTCTGTGTGCGGGTCAGGGTGTGTCATTTTGTGTATTATTGTGTCTGCTTGAGTCTGTCTGTCTATAGGCATCTGTCTTTGCGTGTGTCATTCTGCCTGTATCTTCTCTGCAGGCATGTGTTTGCAAATGTTGTCCCCTAACTGACGTCTGTGTGTGTCGGTTCTGTCTGCATGCATCGGTCTGCGATGTGTCCATTTTGTCTGGCTTTGATTTTGTGTGTCCATGTGTCATTCTGCTCCTTTCTGTGTCACCTGTACATTTTTTTGTCGCTTTTTGTCTTCTGTCTATGTTCCTTCTGCGGGCAATCCGTGCCTGTCTGTGCCTGTCTCATGTGCCTGCGTGTGTGGCCTGGAACTGGATTCTTAATGTGTGTATGTTTTCTGTCTGTTTGTTTGCGTGTGCATCTGTCTGCATGTCATTCTGCCTAGTTCTGTCTGCTTGTGTCTTTGTCTGTCTGTCTGCATGCGTCTGTTTGTGAGTGTGTCCATTTCTGTCTGCTTGCGTTTGTGTCATTGTGTTTCTGTACCTGTGCATTTCTGTCTGCTTGTCTGCCTGTGTCCATGCATCTGTGTCTGTGTGTCTGTCTGTCTGTCTGCCTGCATGCAAGACTGTTTCTGTCTACATGTGCAGCTCCAGCAGTATAATACCAGGTGGTGCTCTGCTTTATCTTTAAATAAGGTTTTCCTGCTTCAATAAGCTCTGGCTGAACCAGGAAAAGAAAGTTGATCATTTACCATTTTAGTTTCCTTTGTTCTGCTTATGACCTCTAAATGGTGTTTTTAAAATCTTCTTTAATGCTTTTGTCCCTGCATATCTTACTGGTCTTACTACAGTATCGCCAACTTTATTTACTTCATTCATCTGTAGCATTTCTGTAGATATTTTTAGGATTTCGGTTCATTCAGTGGGAGTTTTCTTCTATCACCCATAAACTAGATTCAAATGCATTTAGTCATTCTGGTCCATTGGTAGTTATTGTCACTGAAGGTATGTAACTATTTAATAGATATTATTTTGTAATCATTTGAATATATTTATTGTTAATATGCTTTGCTGTATATAGTATATGCATTTACATGTTCATAATTAATTGTAGATAATTTATAAAAATGTGAGTATGCACGGATTGGCACCCTGTCTGTGGTTGTTCCTGCCTTGCACCCTGTGTTGACAGCTAGGCACCGGCTTTCTCCACGACCCTGAGTAGGATTAAGTGGATAACAAAATGAATGAAAGAATGAGTTAATGTGCACCTGTCTGGCTGCCCGTCTGCATGTGTGTATTTCTGTCTGTCTGCGTGTCCGCATGGGCGTCTACATCTGTCTGTTTGCAAGTCTTGTCTGAGTGTGTATGTGTGTCAGTCTGTCTATTTCTGTGTCTGCCTGTCTTCCATTGGTTCTATTAGTCTGTTGGTCTATGTCATTAAACACCAGTAATGTAATTATTTAATAGACAATTTTTTAAATAGTTTATTGTTAACACTTAATATGCTTAGCTGTATATAGCACTGAGCATTTAAACATGTGTCAGTAATTAGATTGTTTATGAGAATGATGTTAACTATTCCTACTGCAATCCTATTGATGTGGGTTGATTGTATTTCAGACTATATACAGACAATGTGTAAGTGATCATGAGGTACCACCTTCACCAACTGTGACCCCATCACTCTCCAACCAGACAACAGAAAATGCATCTGTTGCACCCACTGCTAGGTGAGGCTCCATTGTTTGTGTCCACCAGTGTGTAGAATGAGGTAATGGATCAGACGGTACCTGAGAAAAGCTTTGAAAAGTTTAATGTTAATACAAATGTGATTGTGGATTCATCCTCTGCTTCAAAATATAGTGTTAGACCTTTTAAGGTGTAGCAGTAACACATTTGCGTTTACATTTAAGCATTTAACAGACACCTTTCTCCAGGACAATTGATACTATTAAGGCTAATCATCTAAAAATTAATTGATCTAACAGTCCAAGCAATTGTTGAAGGGCCTTGCTCAATGTCCCAACACTGGCAGCTTGGCAGGGGTGGGATTTGAACCCTGGACCTTCTGGTCCATTAACCACTAGGCCTATGTTTTTGAGTTCTATGCTTATAAATGCTGTGGACTCTTCCATTGTTACCCAGAGTGGGGTTCTATCCAGGGATCTTGGGTGCGAGCTCATTCAGTGCATCACTGTGTGTTAGTGAGAATTCTGATCCATAGCCCAGTATCTTAATCGCTGCATCACAGCAGTCTGGCACAATACAATAACAAAACTTGGGTTATTTAAATTCTTTCTAACATAAAGCATATTTTAATCCTCCAACCCGCTACCCGTATCACTAACCCATTATAACACCTGACAATCTGGAAAACAAAGGAAGTAAATGGTGTTCCGAACGGCTTCTTACCTCTGCATACACCTTCGTTGTATTCAGAGCTTAGTCGTAATGTTCTGAATGTTTATCATATTTCATAGCATTTAGAACTGCTTTGACATTTCGCATATGATAAATGAGACTCATTAGTAATTAGTCAATAGAAAGGCAAAGAGCAGCCCAATCCACAGATGTCACACAGACACTTAGAAATTCCAATGTGCCTATACACTGAGGTCAATGAAAGTAGGCAGGGTTTGGGATTAACAGATGCCAGGTGCTGTTTTCCCTGTAGGATATAATGCCTAATAGGCTCCTGTTAACCAAATAATCATGATCACTTTCCTGAATGAGGAATTTTCTAATAACTGGGTATGACTGCACCAATAAAGCAGTCATAAGAGATGAATTTCTGTCAACTTTTATGGTCACACTAAACTATTTTGATTATGCTATGATTTATGTTTTATGATTTATGCTACATTGCTCTTGGCACCATTTTGCAGCCATTTGCCTTGTGTGATAAGTGGTTGAAGCTCCAACACTACCAAGCTGCCACTAATGGGCACCTGAGCAAGGCCAATACCCCACAATTTCTTGAAGTCACCCTGGATAAGAGCTTCTGCTGATTGACAGGAATCCAAAAACTGTGGGATCGAGGTTGGAAATTGTTTTCGGCATTAATTAATACAAATAAAATATGCGAATGTCTAATTTGACTTTTGCCTTTTGTGGTCGGGACATGGGTTTCACCTTCAGTGTGACTGAGCCATTTACCTCCTGTATGATGCTTAAATGAAATCCTATATTGGGGCCAAAAGCCCACTAGTGAAAATGCTTCTACAGCATTTTGTGGTATTCTCAAATTTAATAGTGGTTTCCATTATAAATCATATAAACAGTTTTAAAGATTTGAGTGACAAGTTGAATCTTTGAAAAAAAATATCAGAATTTTAGTATTTTGTATGTTGCCCATTGTGCTGTAATGACAGTATGCACTTGATCTGGCATGGACAAAATTTTTAGTTCAGTTGACCTTGGAGGAAAGTTTGTGACAAGGGCTTGATCTTCTTTAGTCTTTAGGATTCAAGTAGTTGTTGCATAGCTTTGAGGTGTGGTTTGGGTCATTATCCTGCTGTAGTATGAATCATCCTCCAGAAAGATCCAAACAAGCATTTTCACTAGTGGGCTCAGAATTTTGGTCCACACTCTATATGGTCAGCTCTAGAATTACTGTGACACCCTTTGTAGATATGGGGAAAAAGGGTTATTGAAGTAGCCTCTGTGGGCTTAGCTTATAACATGCTATGGTATGAGAAAATGTCACATTGAGTGATGTAAATTTATTCTGCAGACATTTGTAAGCAAATATTTGCACAATGGGGTGAGGCAGGGTAGTGTAAGTGCTTAGCGCTGTCTACTCAAAGCTCCACGCTCCGTCTGTGTGGAGTTTGTATACTCTACCCATTTCCATGCGAGTTTTCTCTGAAATTTTCACATGCATTGGGCCTATGATTGATTGGCCTGTCCGGGGTTGGTTCCTGCCTTGTGCCATGTGCTGCCATTTAGACTCCATTCCCCGAATAATATAGGTGTTGTTCATGATGTAGTAAACCTTGTGTGGTTGTTGAAAAGGTTGTCATACACTTAACACTGTTACACTACGCTGTATATACAAATGTGCAATTGCATGTAAAGTATAAGATGTGTTGTGCTTTGTGTGGTGCACAATCAAATCTTGGATTTATTTGTGTATTTTATAGCATTGCTAAGGTGTGTCACAAACCATGGAGCTACATTCCAGAGGGGATCATGCCTGTATTCTGGAGGGTTGTCTACTGGACCTCGCAGTGTCTTACTTGGTGAGATGGCAATATCAAGTTTGTTAGGGTTGGGGTAGGGTTAGGATTAAGGTTAGGGTTAGGGTTAGGATTAAGATTAGGGTTAGGGTTAGGGTTTAAAGTTAGGGTAAGGGTTAGGGTTAACATTAGGGTAGGGTTAAGGTTAGAGTTAGGTTTAAAGTTAGGGTTAAGGTTAGGATAAGGGTTAGGGTTGGGGTAGGATTAGGGTTAAGGTTTGGGTAGGGTTAGGGTTAAGGGTAAAGTTAAGGGTAGGGTTAGGGTTAAGGTTAGGGTTAAGATTAAGGTTAGGGTTAGGTGTAGGCTTAATTAGCTACAGTAATCAGTGGAAAGATTTGTAGTCAATCGAATATCCTCGCAAGAATATAAAGACAATTGTTTGTGTGTTTGTGTTTCCAGGCTTCTTCTACCCTTCATGCAGTCATACGCCCGCTCAGGAGGCTTCTCCATCACAGGCAAAATCAAAACTGCCCTCATCGAAAATGCCATTTACTACGGCACATACCTGTTCATTTTCGGCTCGCTCCTTATCTATGTGGCTGTGCATCCTAAATGGCGTCCATCCTGGTAAGAGAATCTCACTAGTTTTGTTCCCTTATGAAATTTTTTTTGTTTGTTTTTTTTGTTCACATTCTGTGAAATGGGTTGTTGACCGAAATGGTTATTTGATCGGGGATCACCATTATCACATCCCACTACTGTAATGTAAATGTAAAGGGTATTTTTAACAACATGCCTGTGTGGAACGATATGAAAATGTCAGTGATGGCGCTGAAAACACGAGTGAATGACGAGTGATTGAACCGACTGATACTTTTGTTTGATGGAAGCCAAAACTGCACTGATGGACAGTATTACGAACAACACGGAAGACAGATGAAACAGACTCAACAAGTGAATGTGAACCAGTTTGTGATTAAATGGCACATACTTGGATTCTATTTTAAGGGGAGATATTATGTAAAAGCTCTACTTTTCAGAGCTTGTGCAAATATATTTGATCTCTTGAGTGGCTACCAACTGACAAATTGTGAAATCTTGACAGACATTTCATTTAGACACCAGGGAATTGTTTTCATTTGTGGAAAGGGGTGTAATATGGTCCCTTTTAAGAAACTCTGAAGAATGGGGTGGTTAGCGACAGTAGTATGGCATATTGAGGGAGTGTAGGGACTGATTTCCGTACTTTCCCACCACCAGTTAGATTTATATAAACTTGCATCACCATTTATTAGAACATAACATGTATGCACCTACTAGTGGCAGGTAAAACTCTCACCAAGTTTATAATAATGCCAAGTTGTGAGGCTGTCGCACTGTGGGTGGATTAATGTGGACCAGGTCATGGCAAATCCAGTCACTTTTTACTACTTTAAACTAATACTAAAATATCTACACATTTACCTGTGTAGATACTGTTTATTTGCATCCAGTTGTTTGGCTTCTGTTCCTTTGCATAACAGTCACACGTCCTGATCATAGAGACAGGAATATAGCACTAATAGACCCTGCATTTTGTATTTGGGGATTGTATGTGTGCGCGGTGACACAACGTGTTACGCAATGTGTAGCAATGAACACTTGCTGGCTACACCTGAGTAGCAGTTGTTCCTGCTGTTGCAAAATTAGAACAGCTGGTACATTGGCACCGGGACAAAAACACACTTGAGATAAAGAGTTTTGCGTGGCTTTTACACAGGTATGAGCTGCAGACCATAGGCATCACAGCGGCCAACACGTGGGGTTTGTTCCTGCTGGTGCTGCTGCTGGGTTACGGCCTGGTGGAAATACCACGGTCATACTGGCAAGCTTCCTGCCATGGACAACTGCTCAACAAGACCTACTTTAAAGCAGCCAAGCTGATGACTGAGAAAGCCGATGCAGAGGAGAACCTGGAGGACGTCATGGAGGTAGGCAGTGTGTGTCTTTTTGTGCGTCTGGATTGCACCCTGATAATATTTTGATAACGTGCATTTACACTTAGTAGTTAAATGCGTGAGCCAAATTGAAATCCAATTACTGTACCCTATGGAAATCCTTGGGAGGATCAAGACTCCAAAAGTTACCCAGCCTCCTTGGCCAGCCTAGATGTTATATGCAAGAATGGTGTGAGTGTGTGTGTCTGTCCCTAGTGGGATCATAGGCACATTTGATGAAAGATTTGATTTATACCTATTATAAGGTTCTTTTGGCGTGTGTTCTTTATATGAACAAATGATCATGTTTTGTTGAATTTTTATTTATTTTCTCCTCTCTCAACAGGAGGTGAGGAAGGTTAACGAGTCCATCAAGTATAACCACCCTTTCAGGAAGTATGTCGATACCATCCTTAGAAAGGTAAGAACATAGCAGGCATTTCTACACATTGCCTTTGGACGACTTAACTACCTGTTATTATTGTTAGTATTTATTAATTAATTAATTTCACCACTTGGGTGGCACAGAGGTTAGCGCTGTCGCCTCACAGCCCTGCCCACTCTCGGACACAACCTGTGTGGAGTTTGCATATCCTCTTCATGTCCACATGGGTTTTTTCCAGTTTTCTCCCACATTCCAAAGACATACATGTTAGGTTTATTGCTGTGTCTAAAGTGCCCTTAGTGTGTGAGTGTATTTGCCCTACGATGGATTGGTGCCCTGCCTAGGGTTGTTCCCGCCATGCACCCTAGCACCGGCTCTCCCGCAACCCTGATCAGGATTAAACGGATAGAAATATGAACGAATGAATGAATGCAAAGGTCTACTCCATCTAGAACTTTCCATCTTGCACCTCCCACCCAGCTGGTCTTGCCTTCAACCCCAACCGTCTTGCAGGTGATGAGCCCACAAGTTGATCCATGTCACAATTTCGGCGTGAGCCCAGCTGTGTTACATGGTTGGCCCAGTAATCAGCCTGGCTCCATGGGTGCCATGGGCAGAGCCCATTGATTTCTGTTTGTCTTTCATCTTTTATGGATGTGTTTTCCTGTGGCACTTTGTCTGACATGTGCTTGCAGATCTGCTCATAATAGCATTTCCTGAAGGCCTGGATTTGGATCATGGGTGAGGCTCGCAATGTGAAGCTCAGGTGGTGCATTTTTGGAACCTTGAGATTAATTGCCGCCTTGTTGTCCAGGGTGGACCTGTGCCGGCACCCAGTAAAATATTCATATGTCCTCAATCTGCAATGATGTTCGTTCATTCATTCATTCACTTTCATACCTGCTTAATCCAGTTCAGGGTCGCGGTGACCTTTAATAGCCTTCTGTGCAGGAGTGACCTATGGTATAGAACATCTGGTATAATTAGCAGTGACTGATTAAATGTTGTACCTCTAGTGCCCTGTTGAATACCAAGAGAAGATGGGCAGGAATATGGACGACTATGAGGATTTTGACGACAAACAGAACACCTATCCCAGTGAGAGGAACCTAGTGAAACTGCACAAGCAGGTATAAAAGGACTCTTCTTTTTTCTGCAATATCAGCAATATGTTGATACACATTCTCTGGCCACTATATTAGGTACACCTTGCTAGTACCAGGTTGGGCATTGCCTTCAGACGTTCTTCATGGCATAGATTCAACAAAGTGCCGGAAACAAATCTCAGATATTTTGGTCCATATTGACATGATAGCATCACGCAGTTTCTGTAGATTTGTCCGAATCCATGATCTGAATGTCCTGTTCTCCCTCATCCAAAAGTTTGTCTATTGGATTGAGATCTGGTGACTGTGGAGGCCGTATGAGTACAGTGAACACATTGTCATGTTCAAGAAGCCAGTTTGAGATGATTTGAGCTTTGTGACATGGCCTGTTATCTTGCTGGAAGTAGCCATCAGAAGATGGTACATGTGCTCGTAAAGGGATGCACATGGTCAGTAGCAATACTCATGTAGGCTGTGGTGTTTAAGTCATGCTGAACTGGTATTAAAGGGCCTAAAGTGTGCCCAGAAAATATCCCTCCCACCATTACATGATTAGAAGTGGCACCTGGTGCGATGATCTGCTGCTGTAGTCCATCTGCTTCAAGGTTAGATGTGTTGTGTGTTTACAGATGCTCTTCTGCATTCTTTTGATGTAACGAGTTACAGTTGCCTTTCTATCGGCTCAAACCAGACTGACCAGTCTGTTCTGATCTCTGGCATCAGCAAGATGGTTTCAACCAGAGAACTGTCACTCATTGGATATTCTCTCTTTTTCAGACCATTCTCTCTAAATGCTGGAGATATGTTTGTGAAAATCCCAGTAGACAAGCAGTTTCAGAAATATGTGCCATGTTCAAAATCACTTTGTTGTAAAAGACATGATGTAAAGTCATGTTTCTTTCCCATTCTGATGCTTGGTTTAAATTTTAGCAGCTCATCTGGACCATGTCCGTGTGCTAAATGCATTGAGTTGCTGCCATATGATTGGCTGATTAGATATTTGCGTACAGCTGAAGAGGTGTTCCTAATAAAGTGGCCATCGAGTGTATACATGGCACAGTTACGCAATTTTTAGGTTAGTCCTAAAATATGCTGCAGAGATGAATTTGCACTTTTATTTGGGTTTTTTATCTTTTCTTAAATTATAATGTAAATTGCTACGTTATAATGGCTGCTTTAATATAAAACCTATATTAAATGAACAGCCTGGCCTCGGTGCAGTGATCAAATATGCTAGCCCATCACCACAGACGTTGAGTCATGGGGGTGTACAGACACAATTGTCTGCATCTGAGGGAGGGAAGATGAGTGTATATCTGTCTGATGTTGCAACAGTGATCCCTGTCGGTCATTGGTTGGTGGGCAAAGGTGGCCAATGGATGTTTCAGGCATTGTGTGCACCTTGTCCAAACAAGCAGACCGATAGTGGAGGGGTCGGCCAACAACTTTGGATGTCAGTAGAGGAACTGGGCTTTACCAGTTGGGTAGGGAACACTGAACAGCACAAAACGCCCACCTTGTCTTTGAACCAAATGCATGTTTTTCCAATGCTGGTTTGTTATTTTAGGTGATTTATGCTGTCCAGAGGCATAACCGTACACGGGTACAGTGGCAGATTCTCCTGGACCAAGCCTTCCACCTGGAGGATGTAGCCAAGAACGAGATCAGCTCGTCTCGTCAGTTTGTTCACAGCTTTGCCCCTGCAGGGCCTGTTGGTTGGTTTAGCCGCTACATCTACACACCCACAGTAGGTCAGTGTTCTGAAAGAAGGCTCATTAATAAGTCATTGGTTCTAAGCCTCCACATGAATCATTCACTCTTGCTGTTATTGTATTGAGGTTTTTTTTGCCCTTGTTTTCCTCTGTGCCCTGTATCAGAGTGGTACTGGGAGTGCTTTCTGAAGCAGTGGTTCTACCGTGGGCTGGCTGTGGTCCTGTCACTCTTCTCTGTAGCTGTGGTCTGGTCTGAATGCACCTTCTTCAGCACCAGACCTATCCTGTCTCTCTTTGCTGTGTTCATCCAGCTCGCAGAACAAGATTACAACTACCTGTATATTGAGGTAAGTGCAAGGTGGGGCACGATAGGGTGAGCACTATCCAAACTATTAAAGCACTGAAACTAAAATCAACTCCGAACATGGAAGTCCTAGTCAGTTTGTTTTGAAGTGTACAGGAAAGTTCAGTGGTACTTACATTTCTAAAGAGCAGACATTTCTTGTTTTATCTTCTAGATGGCATGCTTCATCACAATCTTCTTCTTGTGCACTTGCGTGTACTCTACCGTGTTTCGCATCCGCGTCTTCAACTACTATTACCTGGCCTCGCACCACCAAACCGACGCCTACAGCCTGCAGTTCAGTGGCATGTATGTGATTTTCCATTTACCATATGTGAAGTTGTTTAGCGGCTGCATGTTTGGCTTCGCAGGATTTTAGAAATAATTTTGCAACAAAGTAAAGGAAGTATACAGCCTTCAGTTTTTAGCATTCAGTGTGCTTACATTATCCCACACTTGCCTTGAAAGACACCAAGTTGTAACCATCAGCACCATCCTAGAAAAATTACATAATCTCACAAGGCTGAAATTCGACATAGAATTTTGCTGGATCACATCCCATAGCGGTGCCTCTGGAAATGGAAAGAGTGGACCGGATGGCAAGGAAAACAACAAAGGCCCAGATGGCAAACTGCGAACTCCCACCAAGGGACATGAAACCTCTGCTGTCCTGCTATATACATGAAGAGTGGCAAGCTGAATGGAATACACAAGCCAATAGCAAACTGCATGAGCTCAGCCCCAAGATAGGCAACATACCCAACACATATCTGGACAATCGATGGGACAAAGTAACATACCCTAGATGTCGTATTGGACATACCAGATTGATGCAATCTTTTGCTGAAGGGTGAAGAACCCCCACAATGGAACCTGCCAAAGAATAGTCACTATAAAATATTTACTCACTGAATTCCCTAGGTACCTACCGGAAAATCAAAAACTCCTAATGTCAAACACATTACCTGAAATATTCAACCCTAGACCAAGCAAGCAAACTACTGAAATTCCTAACTCTCACAAAACTCAGAGCCCATATTTATGGACGTGACAGTAACAGTGCCTTTCCTGCCAAGAAATGGCCGATGTGCTGAAGTGGCGTTAGAATTCATCAACCAGCCAACCAACACACCAAGTTGTAATACCATTGGCATGTAAACAAATCTACATCATAGCAGAATTTTCTACAAATTTCTAAACGTAGTAGAAATTTCTTAATCTGATTTGTAGATTATAATTCAACCTAAGAATTGGAATATGCTGTTTACGTGACCACTTGAATAATTGAATAACTGCAGAAATCCGATTACAATCGGATTATTAAGTGCATGTATATGCGCTTCATGTAACCTCATTACACCACTGATGTAAAGGCCAGATGCCCCAAGTACAGTGGGGAAAAAACGTATTTAGTCAGCCACTGATTGTGCAAGCTCTCCTACTTAGAAACTATCAGAGACAAAATGAGGAAAAAAATCCAGGAAATCACATTGTAGGATTTTTAAAGAACTTAGTTGTAAATCATGGTAGAAAATAAGTATTTGGTCACCCGCATACAAGCAAGATTTCTGGCTCTCACAGACCTATAACTTCTTTAAGAAGCTCTTCTGTCCTCCACTCGTTACCTGTATTAATGGAACTCGTTTGACCTTGTTATCTGTATAAAAGACACCTGTTCACAACCTCAAACAGTCAGACTCCAAACTCAACCATAGCCAAGACCAAAGAGCTGTCGAAGGAAACCAGGAAGAAAATTGTAGACCTGCACCAGGCTGGGAAGAGTGAATCTACAATAGGCAAGCAGGTTGGTGTAAATAAATCAGCTGTGGGGGCAATTGTAAGAAAATGGAAGACATACAAGACTATTGATAATTTCCCTCGTTCTGGGGCTCCACGCAAGATCTCATCCTGTTAGGTCAAAATGATCATGAGAACGGTGAGCAAAAATCCCAGAACTACACGGAGGGACCTGATGAATGACCTGCAGAGAGCTCTGACCAAAGTAACAAGGCTACCCATCAGTTAACACACTACGTCGAGAGGAAACTCCGATCCTGCGGTGCCCCCCTGCTTAAGCCAGTACATTCCAGGCCCGTCTGAAGTTTGCCAGAGAGCATATGGATGATCCAGAAGAGGATTGGGAGAATATCATGTGGTCAGATGAAACCAAAATAGAACTTTTTGGTGAAAACTCAACTCGCTGTGTTTGGAGGAAGAAGAATGCTGAGTTGCACCATACTTACTGTGAAGCATGGGGGTGGAAACATCATGCTTTGGGGCTGTTTTTTTTTGCAAAGGGTACAGGACGACTGATCCGTGTTAAGGGAAGAATGAAACGGGGCTATGTATCGTGAGATTTTAAGCCAAAACCTCGTTCCATCAGTGAGAGCATTGAAGATGGAACGTGGCTGGGTCTTCTAGCATGACAATGATCCCAAAACACCACCGCTCGGGCAACAAAGGAGTGGCTCCATAAAAAGCATTTCAAGGTCCTGGAGTGGCCTAACCGGTCTCCAGACCTCAAACCCCATAGAAAATTTGTGGAGGGAGTTGAAAGTCTGTGTTGCCCCAAAAACATCACTGCTCTAGAGGAGATCTGCATGGAGGAATGGGCCAAAATACCAGCTACAGTGTGTGCAAACCTGGTGAAGACTTACAGGAAACGTTTGACCTCTGTCATTGCCAACAAAGGTTATGTTACAAGGTATTGAGTTGAACTTTTGTTATTGACCAAATATTTATTCTCTCATAATGTGATTTCCTGGATTTTTTTTTTCTTCTCATTTTATCTCTCATAGTTGAAGGGTACCTATGATGAAAATGACATCATCTCATCTTTTTAAGTAGGAGAACTTGCACAATCAGTGGCTGACTAAATATTTTTTGCCACACTGTATCTAGATCAGTTAAATTATGGGTAAATTTTGGATTTGCTGCAACTGCAGTAACGCCCTCTTTTAATGTCTGCGTTGTTCCTTAGGCTTTTCTGCCGCTTGACTCCGCCCCTCTGCCTGAACTTTCTGGGACTGATCCACATGGACTCTGCTATCTCTCACAAAGCGAAGATACAGACTGCGTACACTTCAGTGAGTTACACCATGTTCCTGATGTTTAGCAGGTCCTTACTCTGAGCCACTTTCAGATTTGAAGACTTCTTTATTCAGACATCTAATGAACCCCGATTCAGATCGTGGAGTCCATGCGAGTCTTACTCTTTTGAGAGGACTCCTTCAGTCCAGATCCCCTACTTTGTTCAGCTTTGGCTATGGAACTCTGGGTGTTCTCACATTGTTTCCTGTTTTTTCTTTGTTTCAGATCATGGGGTCCATGCGGGTCCTCTCTTTTATCGCTGATGGGTTTTACATCTACTATCCCATGCTGATAGTCATCCTTTGCATAGCCACATACTTCAGGTCTGTCGTTACAACTGATATCTCGACTCTGTTTACACCTGGATGTTTCATGTGATATAGGAATTAGGATTTTATCTAGATTTAATTGCACTAAAGGTGCTTTTAAAACAAATCTCAATCTGATCTCACACACTGCTACAACAGCAGTGTGTTACCTCACCACCACAGTCTGAGGTAGGAGAGGCCGGGGGCATATAATCATCCCCAAGGGCTGCAACAGCAACCCCTGCCTAGCCCTGTAATGGACTGGTAACACTACGAAAATTTTATATACCTATTGTGATACCGAATTAATGCCAAGGAATTATTTGCTTTGGTACTTTTATTGTAATCGGCATGTGCATACTATTGTCTTGTGTGCCAGACTTTGCTTTATGCTTCAGAATCTGCTGTCACACAGTAATGAGCAAAGCCATATACTGTAATTGGTGTCTAAAATCATTACAGTTCTGTTCATTATAGGCCAGTATAGACCTACGAGTTTATATATAGTATGTGGAATATAGGGAATACTGAACTGGATCTAGCTGATAAAAAATATGATCCTGACATACTCATGAAGTAGGTAATAAAAATGAAGTTACTGGCATTTAAAAATGAACCGTGTTAAGTTTGAAGGCCCTAGATCATAAGACTTTTCTCTGTAATTCTTATTTCCTGGTATCGCGTTTCATAGGCCATTACCTTGCTTGATTACTGTATTTTCCGGACCATAAAGCGCACCGGATTATAAGACGCAATATCAACGATCGGCTGCTAACGGGTATATTTTCATACATAAAGCGCACCGGGTTATAAGACGCATGAAATGAAACAAAACTCTTAAGTTCCCTCGGAAGCTCAGTTTGGTCTTTACCTGGCGCAGGGCGTCTTCTTGCTTCCTCCACTTCCATATCATTTATTCGTTAATGTAGAATTCTCTCGCAGCTGCTCTATGACCATGTTGTACTGGTGACCGATAGCGTTGAGTTTGAAATCCGCTTCGAAAATAAATGAATGAATGCACGTACCCTAATGCTGAAGCACATACCGTATTACTCAGCGATGTTTCCTGACTACGGTGGCCGTGAGCTTCGTAACTTACCAAGACCATGCTAAACATTTTGACGGATTTATGAGCGCCGTGTACCATCTACAATCGGTTCTAGGTCAGAAGGCTCAACCAGAATTAATTCATACATTAGACGCACCGCATTTAAAGGCGCACTGTTGATTTTTGAGAAAATTAAAGGATTTTAAGTGCGCCTTATGGTCCGAAAAATACGGTATTTATTCGTGTTTGCTTGTTCTGGCAGCTAACATTACACTCTAGTCATCTTCTATTCTTTTCATATAAATGTCATAACTCTTACTTATCATATCTGGTCAGCCTTGGCACTCGCTGTCTGAACCTCCTGGGTTTCCAGCAGTTTGTGGGAGATAGTGAGATGACCTCAGACCTGATCGATGAGGGCAGGGAGTTACTGTGCAGAGGTGAGTTCTGTTCCTTTAAATATGGAGTGCAAAGGGCTTTATTTTTAGTGCGGCAGTGTCTGATGTGTTTTTTTTATTTTTATTTAATTATCTCTGGTGTAGAGAGAAGAAAAAGGCAGAGAACAGAGGATGGGGAGAACAGAAGAAGAGTGAGTTCCTTGTACTATTAATTATCTTTTTTTTAGATACAGTTATTTGAGTACGTGCACAGTTGTGAGACAAAAGTCTTGTTTTTAACTCTTATTATCTGATTTATCTTGTCTTAAAGGTATGATAATAGACACAGTAAAGTAATAATACCTAAAGATCTGGCCTTTTTTCTGTCTATTACTTTCACCCATTACCCAATCACAGTCTGGGTTCAAAAGTATGTGAACCTCTACGATAATGAACTCTCCCAAAGTGATGCCCATGGGTCAAAATAGAAATAACGCATTTGAGATGCTCCTTTGTCCTGAAGAGGGATGTTCAAGCAGGAATTCCTGAGTGGCATCCGATTCCTCCGATTAGTAGCTACAGGAAGCATTAATGCTGGGAGAGGGATGTTCACATTACCCTCTCCTGACCGCTGTGGAACCCGCACCAGGCTCCGTGACATCTCCTGTGTCCTCGCTCAAATCCCAACTTTAAAGTCATCTTTTCTCTTTCTGCTGTCACTCAAACCTTGTCTGTATGTCTAAGTTTCTCCCCTTTGGGAATTATGTTTCGAATTGCTGAGTGGTTTTCTGCTGTAAAGTGACCTTACGTTTGAGAAAGCATTATATGAAACAAACTGTATAAACTGATGTATGGAAACGTTTTGTTGGTTAAAGCACAGTGTTCCTGTCTTGCAGGAATGGAGAGAGCGTTACGGGCACCAGAGAGATCCAGAGTCAGCACCCAGAAACAGAGCCTCCATGTCAGAAATGAAGGAAACCAATTACAGTGACACACTTGGGTCCAACTCAAACAGACGTACGTTTCATATCGCATTTGCAATTTGGTGCGCTGATATGCTGGTGTAGGATATTTAATTAATTTATTTACTTTTTAATTCACGTTCTTTAGAAGCCAAATACTCTCGCGCCGGTGGCAGTCGCTCTGAGAGAGATCGCATCGAGCTCCTGCAGGACGCTGAACCGCTGGACTTTAATGCAGACTCTGTCACTGATGACCCGCTGGAGGCAAACAGGTAGGCAGTAGGTGTTTTATTATGAACACTAGTGAGATACACTATGGATGTAAAAATGTAGCATAATTCTAAATCTAAGCACAGCAGTGACTCACAGGTTTAGGCTCTGGACTATAAATCAGTAGGTTGTGAGTTTAAGTCACAGCTCCCCTTTGCTGAATGTTGGTTTGATGGTAATGATCAGTAATGACTTGTGGATTTTAAAACAGGTTTTTACACTCATTTCTCATTTTATTCGTTCCACTTGACATTATGGAAGCACTTTATGGTTCTACAATTACAGACTGTAGTCCATCTGTTTCTCGGCATACTTTTAGTTTTCTTTACCCTGTTCTCTAATGGTCAGGACCCCCACAGGTCAGGTACGAGTCCAGTCCAGTCCAATTTATTTATATAGAGCTTTTTACAACACAGCATTGTCTCAAAGCAGCTTTACAAACATATAGGCTCAAAGCCCTAGTTGAGCAAGCCTGAGGTGGCCGACAGTAGCATGACTATAGCATGTAAAATAGTAATATAAATGTTGAATATAATAGAGCAAGGAAAGAGCAATTTGGGACAGTCAGTACAGTAAGAAGAGTCACTGTAGGCCAGCTGGAAATGCGTGCCCAGTGAAAACGGACGAGGGGAGGGATGTCACCAACCTCCAATGGGTACGGAGTAATGGTATGAGGACTGGAAGAGAGAGAGAGTCTCCACAGGACTACAGTCCGTTTGGCAGGAAAGTCATTGTTGTCAACTGCGACACTGGATCTATGGGCTTCATCCTCAGGTTGATGGAGGCAGTGAGGATGGACAGTGTTGTCCTCGTTGCAGTGAAGCCATGGGCACATCCTCAGGATGCAAAACCCAGACCAGGGTTTTGCGTCTGTGCCATCTCAGAAATGGAGAAACACAAAAAGGGTTAAAAGCGTGATACGAAGTAAACATTCATAATAAAACGTCAACAATGCGGATTATATCACGACACTGGTGTGGTGGCGATGCTGTTTTGTGTGTGTTGCGCTGGTATGAGTAGATCAGACACAGCAGTGCTGCTGGAGTTTTTAAACCCCTCGGTGTTATTGCTGGACTGAATATGGTCCACCAACCAAAATTGTCTGGGCAACATCATCATGTGAGCACCGACGACCGACTCGCGGCTGATTGAAGTAAACTGTGCAACAACAGACGACCTGCTGGCTCTGACTTTACAACAAGGTGGAATAGACAGTGAGTGGCACCACCGTGTCAGTGTCACTGCTGAGAATGACCCACCACCCAAATAGTACCTGATCTGTGCTGGTCCTATAGAGGTCCTGACTATTGAAGGACAGCATGGTAGGCGGCTAACAGAAGTATGCAGAGGACTTGCCGTTGCCAAATGCATAAGCCAGTGTGTGGTAACGCGCTCCTGTTTTTTCATATCTCTAAAGCTGCCACTCCTGACTGGTCTCGCATCCAGACAGATCTCTTCACAGAAGTAGCCGCCATGACTCCACATAAGGCAGAATAAATCTTGGCCCTCTTTTACTTCCTTGTCCTCATTACTATGTGTCTGCCAATTTGGAACTGCTTATTAATATGAACAACAACTTTAGACTAGTAGTCTCTGTGTGATCCATTCTCAGGCTGGATGTGTCTGCTGGCCTGATGTTGTTCTGCACATGTGGGTCAGTTCAAGATCATGACCTGTTCAGACTAATGTTGGACACAGGCCACAATAAATAGAAAATGGCATGAATCATTTTGTTTGGTTATCAAACTACAGTGTATGTCTAGAAAAACAGTAGCTTGTCCTGCTTGGGGCAGCGCACATAGTTTGGTATAGAATACATCATAAATATTGAGACTGAACTGGATAAAGTGGATGTGTTATATGTTGGAAATTCTGATCCAGAAGGATTAGGAGCATTAACACACTGGTAGCTATTTCAACAGAGCCACATTCCACTGCTAGACATGTAGGTGTGTGCTGCGAAAAATGAACAATCCTCTATTTAAATGCATGTCTCTGTAATCAGTAGAAATGTAACCTGACCCGCTTCTGTACCTCTGTCACGCTCTTGGCTGTAGGCATGCAGGAGGGAGGTATCTGTCCATGTCATCGTCACAGAGCAGAAATCTTTGATGATGTGTAAATACTGGGAGATGAGCCGACAGCAGCGATCTTCAGCTCAGCCTGTTTCCTGCGTAAAGGAATCCTGGAATCTCTGGACAGGTCCTCATGAATGTAAAATGTTACAGTCTGCTCAGAATACAATGTTTTTGCACTCGCATATGATCCTGAAACTGGAAAAACTGGATTTGCTTGCTTTAAATGAACCAATCACACATCCTGTTACCATAATAACACAAACCTGTTGTTTAAATGGAGCCCATTCAACTTTCTCTCTTTAGCTGTTTGATTCAGCTCAGTGTTTGAAAATCTCAAGTTTGGAGATGAGCGATTTAGTCAGTACAGACTTCTCAAGCAGGATGGCAGACGGTAGATTTGCATTAGGTTTTTGCATCATCATCTTTGATCACAGAATAGAAAATTCAGGCTGTGATGTGACCGCAGGTGGAATATGCTGTTTCACTAAAGAGCTAAATGACTAGTTGTGAACAATACACAACATAAAAGTGGGTCGGATGTCCAGTTTGAGTGCAATTTAAAGCTGCAGTGCATACTCTTTGGGGATAAAAAACATGGCATTATTAATTTAATAGGAAACATTAAACTAAAAAATTTTTCAGTGATCAAAATCACTCTGGAAACAAGGCAGTTACTGAGACCGGTTTGGTGCAACATTCTTAGACTCAGACTGGCAAGTGTATTGGAGAATTTTTTAGTTTCTGTAAATATTTGTTAAAAATAACCTGTATCTAACAGAAGAGTGGCTGGTCGGGGTTCACTGTCTAGGGTGTGCTTACTTCCACACTCTGTGTTCTCTGGTTATAGGCACCAGAACAAAGGTTAACTGTGGGGGAGAAAAAAACATTATTAAATGTAATACAAAGGAATTTTTTTCACATACATTTTTTTATGTATCATCACACCACTGTTATGGCTGTTGTATAAAAACAAGACAAGTCTTTGGTTGCACTGACAATTCCTCGTCAGCAAAAGCTTTATATTTATGACGTGGCTACGACTTGCGTATTTCTAGCAGAGGTTTAGAGGTCTCCAAATCCCCAGGTTACATTCTGTAGCTTTAAATATGGTCATCCATATTGAAACTCTTCTAAGAAAAGGGACCACAGTGAACAGCTTCCATGGCTTAAATCTGCTTCCTTTTCAAAAGAGAAAAAACAATGAAAAATGAAAGGATTTATAAATGCAAACGGTTAATTACCATTTTAAAATAACTACCGTATTTTTCGGACCATAAAGCGCACTGGATTATAAGACGCAATATCAACGATCGGCTGCTAACGGGTATATTTTCATACATAAAGCGCACCGGGTTATAAGACGCATTAAATGAAACAAAACTCTTAAGTTCCGTCGGAAGCTCAGTTTGGTTTTTACCTGACGCAGGGTGTCTTCTTGCTTCCTCCACTTCCGTAGCATTGATTCATTAATGTTGAATTCTTTCGCAGCTGCTCTATGTCCATGTTGTACTGCGTGACTGATAGCGTTGAGTTTGAAATCCGCTTCGAAAATGAATGAATGAATGCACGTACCCTAATGCTGAAGCACATACCGTATTACTCCGCGATGCTGCGCACTACGGTTGCCGTAAGCTTCATAGTTTACCAAGACCGTGCTAAAACATTTTGACAGATTTATGAGCACCGTGTACCACCTACAATCGGTTGTAGGTCAGAAAGCACAACCAGAATTAATTCATACATTAGACGCACCGCATTTTAAGGCGCACTGTCGATTTTTGAGAAAGTTAAAGGATTTTAAGTGCGCCTTATGTTCCGAAAAATACGGTAAGTCAATATGTACTCTATAAAGCTGACTTTGGTTGACAAAATTACTTTATTTTGCTAGTTGGTTATCACGACATTGGTCAGATGGCTGTGCACATAGGTCTCAGTTAGTGTTATTGCCATGAAGGGCAAGTATACTGCATTAGAAAATCCAGTCCTAGTTACACCTCCCCTTTGCTGTAAGTGGATAATCATGCCATAGGAACACGCACTTAGCAGTGCCCCCACTTAGATTTCTAAAACTGGATCCTTTTCCTTTAGGGCAGCTCTTGTTTAGTTGGTCAGTTACTGTGTACTGTACACACTGCCACCTTCACCAGGAGCAGCAGATGGAATCTGAGAACTTCCTCTATTAAGCTAAATTGTGCAGTCATGGAGAACGTTCCAGTTAATACCTAGAATTGTTTTGGTCGTGGCATCTTGGTAAACGTAATTTAATGCTGAAGTGAATGTGTGGTGCAACCAAGAACAAGGTGTTTTTTACACTAATTTCTCTTCAGTCTCCCAGTTCACAGTGAGATTTCGACAAGGCATCATTTCAACACTTTCCTTTGCACTAAAAAAAGAATGAGAAATCTTTACTTGAAACCCACTCATGTTGGAAGATTTATGGCAGTTATTTAATTAACATTTGAATGAAGTTATAGATAAACTGAGAGAACAAGCTCTGAAATTGGTTATTAGGTCGTTCTATCCAGCTGTCTAACTCTTTAACGTATTTTGAACAAACCTTTGCGAATGGTTTTGTGGTTTCCATGTGTAATTAGACCCACATGACCACAGTGCAGTAATTTTGAGACAGTTAAGGGTGTTGTTATTGACGATGTCAAGCAGAAGGCCCTTACCTGTGATGCAATCGCTGTAACTTATTACTCTTATAAAACTGCGACAAAACCAACTTGACTAAATATAAGCAGTGTTTAACAAATAGGTTTTTTAGAATAATGTTTGTAAAAAATAAGTCAAAGCAATGTAATCCCTAAACGTTCAGAAACGCAGTTGAGGAACTGACTGGAAGATCTGCTGATGGTTTGTAATTTAGAGCAAACAATAGTGGTTTGTGTGTACATATGTATGCACATGAATGTAAGATTTATACCCAGCTAGAAGGCTTGAGTGACACTGGTATTGAGCCATGATGGGTCTGATTCTAATAGGGATACAAAATGTGCAAGACTGAGTCCAGATGATGCCATGTTCCGTCCATTGTTGTGGGTACCAGAGCCATAATCATTAGTGAGACAGGTAGTTGGAGACTTGCCATTCTTTGGCTCCATTTATTAGTAATATAGTACATTAATGGAGAATCGAGCAATAAATTGTGCACTGGAACAAGAACGTTAAGGTGAGCTGTTATTTACATTGTAACTGGCATGACCAAGCAGATTCAAGAATCTAACGTTTGTACGTTTGTGTTAGAGTTCATGATGTATATTTAAATTATTTGTACATACAGCTCTAAATCTGTCTTATCCATGCTTTTAGATGGTACTTTGTTTTGAACCATTCATTTACCTTCAGTAACGTTTATCCTGGATTGTATCCTTATATAGAGAGAGTACATTTTGATAAACTAAGTGTATTTATAGATGGAAAAAGCTGACTTGAAGCCAATTTGTTTATGGGTGATTCTTCAATTAGGGGAACTTTTACTTCCCCAGGTTACAAATTCATGTTAGAAATGCTTTGTTACAAAACAAATAGCTTGTCTGCAACCCAGACTTTAAAATTTCTCTTCTTCTATAAAGTGATAGTGATCGATTCATTAAAATCACAATGTTTTTAAAATAACTAGACACAATGTAATGATTTTGTTCATATCTATACAACATTTGTATATTTTTGAGCAGTATGTTGTTGTCCACAAAATTACCATCATTACCACAACAGCCTGAAATGTTTATAGCAAATTATTTGTAGGTAAGACATGTTAATGTCATAATTATGGAAACAAAGATGGATAGGGAGCACATGACAGTGGTTAATAAATGGTTAATAATTTAATTAAATATTTAAATCCATTATAAGCTCAGTTGAAGCCATCATTTACTTTAAAGCATGTAAACATTATGTTGACCTAATTAAAACAAAATTATTACTAAATTAAGATCGTAAAAAAGCCTCCAGTTGAAGAATCACCCTTATACACGTATGCATTGGTGTACATATGTTTGTACATGAATCTAATTTATTCCCATTAGATAACGTGTTATTAGAACGTTTCCAGATATGCATGGCGTGCAGATGGCTGGAGCTTGTGGGCAGGGTG
>JAJAGP010001884.1:0-23275 GCA_025084515.1 Ancistrus triradiatus | reverse complement strand
AATGGTTTTACATCCCCTAGCCCACTATCCGAACCACGAGCAATGAAAACTCAATCATGAAAATCAAATCCTATACTCACTGACTATCAGTGAAGCTTAAGCAGACACAAACGGCCTTCCAAAAGGCATTCTGCCTCTGCCTAGCTCTTCTACCTCCCTGCTATCAGTGAGAAAGCTAAACATTTATTTTATTCTGTGGGTAATTATAAGTGCTAAACAAAACTCCCTGTGAAACCACAGGCTACACTCTGCTTACTGACACACATGCACAAGTAAGTGAACTGTAACTATGCTGGAGGAATACGGACTATCCAAACAGTTCTCTGGAACAAGACACATTCGGTTTAGACTTTACTGGTTTAGCTATGGATCACATGGGACCTAAAGGTGTTTAGTCACTGCACATAGTACTACATAGTCAACATCACCATGGAGGTTACAATCTTATCATAGACCTTAATTTATTTTGAAAAGAAAGAACTTTACATATTACTGGGGCTCCAGAAATCAGATTTCAATCCAGCTGACTGGAGACACATTTAACTATTAAATGTAAACGCACATGAATAAGGTCTTATCAGGATACAACTCCGATACAAGATGCACAAAAAGACCGAGTGAACATGAGTTCCAAGACAAAAGAAAGATGTCACGACCTTCTTCTACATTCTTCTTCTACATGCTTGACTGTATTAAATTTAATCCAGAGTAACCTGGACATGCTGAAATAATACAGTACACTATATACCATTTGTTTTTTAACCACACAGATCAGGGATTTCCACAGTGAGTTCTTGTTTGTACAATAGGGACACAATTTTACACTTTCAGGAGTTAATATTGTTTTTGAAATCATTCGATAAATGACTTGTCATAACTTACAGGTAAATGTTGTCAAACGTGCCGTCCTTCTCACAAATGTTCAACACGTGGTTCAGCATCTTTGTTCCTTCAACAGATAAATAAAGTGGATGTTAAGATATCCTACCTTAATGCAACACCAGAACACCTTAACTTTTGGGCCAAATTACATGTTTTTTTGATTCTCCAAGTGAAGTTTTAGAAAGGAATAAACTTAAATATGACATGTCTGTGAATTATAGTGCAGAATTAATAGTGGTTTTACAAATCAAATGATCAGCATAACAATCTGAGTGAAAGGCTGAATCTCTCTTCAGAAAAATGCTATGTTCCAAAGACCTAAACCCCATTGAGCATTTATAGGGCAGTTGAAGATATTTAAACATTTAGTAACATCACAAGATGCTGGATATTGCTCCCATTACAGGAAAAGCAGAACATACCAAACACTCAATTTCTAAAATTCATTCATTTATTCAATTCTTATCCATTTAATCCTGGTCTGGGTAGTGGGAAAGCCGGTGCCTAGCCAGCGGCACAGGGCATAAGGCCTGGGCAACCCTAAACAGGGTGCCAATCCATCATAAGGCACGTACACCTCCACACTAAGGGCACTTTTAGAAACTCAAATTAACCTAACACGCATGTCTTTGGGATGTAGAAGGAAACCGGAGTAAACCCATTCGGACAAAGGTACTGGACTCTGGCCCAGAAGGTCCAGGGTTCAAATCCCACATCTGCCAAGCTGCCTCTGTTGGGTCCTTGAGCAAGACCCTTAACCCACAATCGCTTGGATTGTAAGACTGTACCAATTGTAAGTCACTCTGGATAAGGGCGTCTGCTAAATGATGTAAATGTAAACTCCATACAGATGGAGTCTGAGGTCAGGATCGAACCAGCAATCTCAGTTACAAAGATACAGCGGCTGATTTTATTATTTGTAATGCAAAACAGAAGCATTTTCACTAGTGGTCTCAGACTTTTGAACCCACTATATGTCGCATTAATCTCTGTTCAGTGCAAATTTAGTATCAACTTCATTTCATTTTGAACATCATCACAACATGCTATATGACCAGGGCTGCCAAACCTTTGCACAGAACTATATTGGACACAAAGCCATTATACAGTATATCCTATAAGAAAACTGATTACATGCTGGTTGAATGTTAAATCACTCCACTTGTTCGAGCCTGGTTACAGATCCTAATAACTAACAGTACCTATGCCCAGTCTGCGGTAGGGTGCGAGGCAGCCGAGTGTCATAATGTACAATCTCTTCTGGTTCTGGGAGTGATCCACTCTACAGCACACAGCTCCCACAGCGATGTCATTGAAGTATGCTGCAAAGCAAGTGGCGTATAAATATACGTACATATATATACGAGCCAAAAGTATTCAATCACCCACCTCACATCCACTTATAACGCAGTTATAGAAATAGGTGAGTGCCTTAGCTGAGTGTCTTACCTAGCTTAGCAAGCTCTCCTACTTCCAACACGTCTTTGTAGAACTTGTCGTTGTAACTGACAGGAAAGATGACTTGATTGAGACGTTTCAACTGTTTAATGTTGTGGGGGGTGACATCCCCCAGCTCGATCCGGCTACTGGAACAAAAGCAGAATGCTCAACATCTTGTTTATGGATTGCAACAAAGATACACAGCAGAAATGCAGCTGCTAAACCACTTTACTGGCATGAGCAGCAGCTCTTGTAGGGACCGATTATCTGGGAGAACACAGGAGGGATCGTGGATTTGAGATATAAAAACGGATATCCATGCTATTTGGCATGGATCAATTATATTACGAGGATCTTCTAGAGAACGTTTTGTCTTCCCAGGAATTCGTTCAGACATCTGCGTGTTCGAGCAGTGTCCCAAATCCTTTTACATTCATCTCCCTCCCTTGATGACTCACTGTGCTAAAGAAGCGAATATGTCCACACCTGGGGAGGGACTGCAGGGCTCTAGTTGCCATTTGCTACAGAGCCTTAGAATACAAGTAATGTATATACATGTACAGTAATACAGCAATTTGTAGTATGGTAATGTGATACAGCATTTAGTGTCATACTGGTAAAGGTGCATGGAGAAGCAACTGTCGTAACTGACAGAAATGAGCACCATCACTATCAGTTACCCTGATTAGTGCTACAGATTTAATTTAGCTCCCTACACTACAACTAAGCATAGTGCTAGAATGAAATCACACACAGCATTACTTGACATACATTAAAATTAACAGAGTTTAAGAGTGGACAACAAGGGGTACTGGACTCAGCATGTTATCTGCCCTTTAAAAAACCATTGTCATCACCTTTAGAAAACAGTGAACAGAAGCTAGACCATAAAATGCTGGAGTATTCCTTGAACACACCAGCAGGTTAACATGTCCGGTTTGTTTTGCTTCCACTTGACACCACTGATGGAATGACAGCAGTATTTATAGGGTGACTGTATGCTAAACCTGCACAGCTGCAAAATTAGGTCACCATTCCTATAGCAAGGAGTAGGGATAAGATAACGCCAGAGCAACAAGTGAAGCTGCTTAAATTAGAGTAGCCTAAGAAGTATTAGAGTAATTTCTCTGTGTTTAAACAATGAAAATGAAACCTTTCACTAATGCAGGACGCTGACTTATCACTGTATAAAACTGCATTAACACCAGTGTGACACTAAAACGTTTCTTCTAAAACGTTTAAGCTTCTTCAACGCAAAGCTCCCAATCTGCAGTTCAGACATTTGATAATTTAAATAAACTGTGAATAGCAAATTAACTATACCACAAGCAAATAGGCAGAGAAAATTTATATTCACTGGAAACACAGTCGTTTCTCTTCAGATCAACACTAATGTTGCTGTAAGTAATTTGTTACACCAAATAAAGTAAGTCAATATAGCTAAAAGTAGTCCGTATATGAAAGGTATCAAAATGTTGTGTGAATGCAGTTTTCTTCACAAAGCAGAAACAAAAGAACAGAGCCATGCTATCTATGAAAGCCAGATCTGGCAAAAAATAATGTGCCCACTGAGAAGATGGAAGGAAAGATTTTAACATCCAATCTGTTACTTGTTACACTGAATAACAACGTTATAAAAGTTGGTTATAATTGTGGTATTTTCATATGGTTCTAATAATAATGTTTGGATTAGCAAGGCGGTAACCGAGTAGTAAAGGTTTCCAGTTGATACTAGCAGCTCTTCACAAGCACTGGATACTAAATATTATTTTAAATTTGACTGGGCTCCAGGGCGTCTTCCCATGAACGAAACTGTTGGAGGTGTGTTGAGTTTGAAACACTTACAATGTCTCCAGCCCGTCTTTGCACTGCTCAGTCCTTCTCTGGTTGTCTAATTCTTTTCAACAAATCGCTGAAGTCAAGTAAGCTTTGTCTCTCTTGTGGAACAGCCTACTGTGTATTTATTACATACAACTAAAGCCCGCTATCGCAATGCACCTTGTTCAGAAGTGAGTATTTGGATAGCAGGCACTTATTTACACTACTTTGTACCTGGTTCCTTTACATTCAAGCTCCATGACAATGTGAATGTGATTGTGGGAATCTGGTTAGCAAGGTTTGGACAGAAGGGTTCAATTTTACTTACTTTTTAAGGTTTAAGGTGTATTCTAAAGTGTTATAAAACTGGAAAAGACACAGGACAGTTGATATAAGCTTTTATACTGTTTATGAACTAAACATTGCTGAAGCATCTGAAGTTGGTGAACTGAAGTTTGTCACTCACTTCAGTTCACCAACTTCAGTTGCTTCAGCAATGTTTAGTTCATAAACAGTATAAAGCTTATATCAACTTTATACTTAAAACAAGCTTAAAATAAGCATCTTTTATCACCACACTGCTTATTTCGAGCATCGTTTACCGCGGGGTCGCTGATTTCGAGCATCATCTATCGTGGAGTTTCTTATTTTAGCGTCATATTTCGAGAATTTTCTTTTACGTCGAGTCACTTATTTTAGGGATCGTTTATCATGGAGTTGCGTATTTCTAGCGTCGGTTATTTTGCTTGTCACTTAATTCGATTGTTGAACTTAACGTTTCTACATTGGAAATGAATTGACCTGTCATGGAAACACGTTCTTGTCTGAGAGGCTTAGTTACTTTTCTAACATCTGCTACCAGAATTTCTTCACCGACTGTAACAAATCTCTCCGTTGTACAGCTACATTGCCCCTGCATGCGGTCTGAATGTAACTTTTCCATATATTCCCACAGTAAATACACTAAATACTCTTTCTTCCCAAGGAGAAGCCTGTAGAATTGCGGTAACAACACAAACTAAGCAAACGTCATTTAAATGTACATCAGGTTTACTTTTACTCTAAAACACTGCCTAGTTCTCCCGCATCTCAGTTAGTAATACTATGAGCAGAAGTGCTGTCAGGGAGCTAACACTTCTGCAGGACACTCACACCTGTTAACTAGTTTGTAGTGTGGACAGAATAACTGGTAGTCTGAGGAATATAATAACTGGTGGTACAGGATCTAGCTTCAGTTAGCTGACTGGTGGATGTGGGTTTATACCAGCTACTACAGACACAAGAAGCTAGTTTCAGAACATGCTTAGGGGTTCACAAATCAGTGTTCAGAATAATAACAAAACGAAATTACAGAACAAAATTCCGATGACACAAAAAACATCCCTGGTTAGCAAAGGTAGCCGGCTAACCATGCTAGTCTGGCTTTCCATAGTCTGACTCAACATTTTTTCAGCTTTCGACTGCGTCCCAAACCGCACACTGCCGTACTAAGAAGCATAACAGATTAGTACACTACCAATACTATTCTGACACACTATTTAGTACAAGAGTACGCGGTTTGGAACGCTGCCTCACTTTCGACACAAGAACACGCTAAGCTAGCTTTAATAGAAGGTCTATCCTAATAAAATAGGCTAGTTTGTTCAAAGGACAGTCGAATATATAGTGGGATATCACATTTCTCAGCCAAGTCACGTTTAAATAAGATTTAAGGTGTGCCAGCGGCAGTAAATTCTTTCGCAGGTAGTTAGCCTTAGCATCGATAGCATCGATAGCACAGCTCCCCCGCCCTCCCGCTCTTGGAAAAAAAAGAGACGAGGGAAAAAACTTTAGATCGCTTTAGAAGGATCAACGGATACGTTTTTACTCACCCTTTCATGTTTATCACAGTCTTTTTTGCGATGAAAAACTACAGAGGTAGTCGTGATATTTTCTAAATACAAAATAAAAGAGAAATTAGTGCTAACTTTGGGCTCGGACGGACTCTCGCTGCCTCCACATGTATGTCGCTAGTCCTCACTTTGCTCGGCTGCTGTCAACTTGCACAGTGCGTTTTTTCCCACCCGTTTTCCAACAAACCCCGCCTTCCAAAATAACATTGGATAGAACAGAACCAATATTTTCTCTCTGATTGGCTAAGTGTTTGATCGACGTATCTGCCATGACGTTTCAGCCAATCCAGTGCAAGGAGCGACACATTAAAAACGGGTGGGATGAACAACACCGTTCCTCGTATTTTTCAGGGCTAGAGGTTACAGAACTTGCGTTAGAGGGGTTTGAGCATCAAAATAAAAGTATCAACATACATGTATTCTGTTTAAACAATAACACACCAATTGACAAATACTGATTTTTAACTGATATTACGGCCGAATTTTGTTTCGTCCAACCATTTTAATCAGGTCATGATCATGGTCATAGTCAAGGCGGAGCTTAATCTGTGTCCCAAGATGGAAATACTTGACTTCATTTACATTTATATTTACATTTAGTCATTTAGCAAACTCCCATATCCTGACCCACTTAAAGGTGACAACAATCCAGGACTTGCAATCTAATTGGACAGTGTGATTTTCATTTGGCCCACCTTGATTCAGGATTTCTCTTATGATGATTGGTCAACATGTCGATTGGGGCTGGGGAACCTCTTCAATCCTGGTTCACTTTTGAAATTAAGGTCAGTTCTCTGTGCAAGGTATTTCCTTAGGGAGTTTGATTTAGGAGATCAGAAAGTTGATGACCTGACCTCTCGGAGTGGAACCCATGGGAAGTGTCATGAGACACTGAGGGATTCATCTGTCTATGTATGTTTACATGATTTCTTTAATGGAAGGTGGCTGTAGGAGTTAATAAAAATGAACAAACAGGATGGAAATAAACAGAGTCCACCCTGTTAAAGAGAACAGCACAAGTTATGTTTTGTATACTGGTCACCAGTATGCTGGTGTGGTGAGAATGACATTCACCAGCATGGGACTTTAGGACTTTAGTACTGGTCACAAGCACTGAGCCCTGGGGAATGATCATATTGGTCACCAGCATGACACGATGGTAGCATACATAACAAAACATGAGCTGGTCTTTTTACTACTGGTTCTGTTTTACACAGCTACAGTAGTATCTGCTATAACATCTTCCATTTCTATCTGCTTCGAACTCTGCAAATACTCAATCCAAGCACAAGCTACAGCGCATTGTAGGAAGTGAAGAGAGAAAACACTGGATGCCTGCTCCCCCCTCTCACACCTGCATTCATTCAGGGTGAAAAAGAGAGCTGGTAAAATCATGGCAACTCTCAACACCTCAGGTACTCTCTGTTCCAATGTGGAAACCACAAATAAATGCCAGCTCTTTTCCTGTTAGAACATAGTGTACAGTACATGTGCACTTTACAACTTTTAGCAGAACATCCTTTGTAATGCTTTAAACACTAAGTACTGAATTCACTCCAAGAGAACAAGGATAAAACAAGGATGTGTTTGTATTTGTATTGTATAGGTATCTATGTATTTGTGTATTGCTTTCTATTTCTGTTGTTATAGCTAGTAAAGTTTGATTGTACGGTCCGGTCTTGTATTCACGGACACCACACCATAAAGAATTTCTTGTACGTCTTGTACTTGAAAAAACTCTCATTCATTCAGTCATTTAGTGCAACCCAACCCAACCATTTGTATCATGTGTTACACATAGTGCATGCATTTTGCTGGAGTTTTCCTAAATTTTCCTAAAGAGAGGGATAACTAGGCCTTTATGGAGTACGACACCCATCCACTAGACCTCTTTATCCTTCAGAACTGCAGCAATTTGTAGCATAAATTCCACTAGGTGCTAAAATCTTTCCGCAGAAACATGACCCTGGACAGGACAGGGGTGCAAATTAAATGGAGGTACTGACAAGCTCGGACCTTTGTGGCATGGTGCATTGCTAAGGAACGCTGAGCTGACACATTAGCTGAAGTACCAGCATTGTAATCGGCTGCAGTTTGCTTGACTGTGCTCTGCCTGTACGTTAGAATGATTCTTGATATCTTCCTTTGACCCCTTGTTAAAAATAAAGCTTATTTTGAGGGAGTGATTGACAATTTATTTTATTTGTGGGTACGTTTTCTTAATTTGCAAGTCAGGTCAGAGTAATTTATTTATTTAATGTTTTTTTTTTTGTTTGTTTGTTTTTTTACAACAGAGCATTGTCTCGAAGCAGCTTTACAGCTATCCAGGCTCACATCCCTTATAGAACAAGCCCAGACTCAAAAAGGGGCCCAACCTCCTTGGGCAGCCTAGATAATATACAGTGATGCTTCAAAGTTTGGGAATCCTTCAGAATTTTCTATATTTCTGCATAAATATGACCTAAAACATCGTCAGATTTTCACACAAGTCCTAAAAGTAGATAAAGAAAATCCAATTAAACAAATGAGACAAAAATATTATACTTTGTCATTTATTTATTGAGGAAAATGATCCAATATTACATATTAGTGAGTGGCAAAAGTATGTGAACCTTTGCTTTCAGTATCTGGTGTGACCCCCCTGTGCAGCAATAACTGCAACTAAACGATTCCTGTAACTGTTGATCAGTCCTGCACACCGGCTTGGAGGAATTTTAGCCCATTCCTCCGTACAGAACAGCTTCAGCTCTGGGATGTTGGTGGGTTTCCTCACATTAACTGCTCCCTTCAGGTCCTTCCACAACATTTTGATTGGATTAAGGTCAGGACATTGACTTGGCCATTCCAAAACATTAACTTTATTCTTCTTTAACTATTCTTTGGTAGAACGACTTGTGTGCTGAGGGTCGTTGTCTTACTGCATGACCCACCTTCTCTTGAGATCCAGTTCATGGACAGATGTCCTGACATTTTTCTTTAGAATTAGCAGTTAGTTAGCAGTTAATTTGAAGGTGAAATTAGTCAGGTGTTTTCAATCAATGGGATGACAATCAGGTGCGAGTGGGCACCCTGTTTTATTTAAAGAACAAAGTCTGAACAAAATCTATCAAAGTCTGCTCTTCACAACACATGTTTTTGGAAGTGTATCATGGCATGAATAAAGGATATTCATGAGGAACTCAGAAAAAGAGTTGTTGATGCTCATCAGGCTGGAAAAGGTTACAAAACCATTTCTAAAGAGTTTGGACTCCACCAATCCACAGTCAGACAGATTGTGTACAAATGGAGGAAATTCAAGACCATTGTTACCCTCCCCAGGAGTGGTAGACCAACAAAGATCACTCCAAGCACTTCTAAGCAACTGAAGGCCTCTTTCACATTGGTTAATGTTAGAGTCCAGCATCAGAAGAACATTGTTGTGCATGGCAAAAAGAACATTGCTGCTCGTCTGCAGTTGCTAAAGATCACATGGATAAGCCAGAAGGCTATTGGAAAAATGTTTAGTGACGGATGAGACCAAGATAGAACTATTTGGTTTAAAAGAAAAGCGGTATGTTTGGAGAAAGGAAAACACTGCATTCCAGCATAAGAGCCTTATCCCATCTGTGATACATGGTGGTGGTAGTATCATGGTTTGGGTCTGTTTTGCTGCATCTGGGCCAGGACTTTTGCCATTCATTAATATGTAATATTGGATCATTTTCCTCAATAAATAAATGACCAAGTATAATATTTTTGTCTCATTTGTTTAACTGGGTTCTCTTTATCTACTTTTAGGACTTGTGTGAAAATCTGATGATGTTTTAGGTCATATTTATACATAAAGTACAATACATAAAATTTCGAAAGAGAATACAATATTATAATTGTGGCCATGGCATAATCACAATTAATCTTTTGAAGTCACTAATTAATGTTTTTAAAAATAATAACTTGTGGCCACAAATAAAGTATGTCAAGTCAAATTTATTTCGATAGTGCTTTTTACAGCAGATCATTGTCTCAAAGAGGCTTTACATATATTTAAGCCCACAGCCCTAACTGACCAAGCCTGGGCCGACAGCGGAAAGGGAAATCCCCCTAAATGAAAAGGAAGAAACCCTGCTTTGGGTAGGACCAAGGCTCAAAAAGGGACCAAACCTCCCTGGGCAGCCTAAATTTTATATATAAAGTCACAAAATTAATACCTTTATAGTAATAGTTTAAATAAACAGAAGCTAAATATAAAAAGTAGAATAGATAATATATTTAAAGAAAATTGTCATTCTTTCTTTTCTTAACTGCTTATTCCTGATCAGGGTCTCAGGAAAGCCGGGGCCTAGGAGTCCGAGGTCAGGATCAAACCAGAGATCTTTGGAACTCAGAGACGACGAACCCCGTGCTACCCTGACTATAAAAATTTACTAATAACACATTACTAACTATAATAATATGACAAGACGTGTTTGATTAAACGAGGTATAAATCGTTCCTTAAAATAATGTTTCGATTTACCCACGGGGCCTCTAGGACTCTGTAATGCCGTACAACAAACAAGAAAATAATAACGTGTTCCTTTAATCCGCAACACAGCCAGAGATCCACTGGAGGTCGCTGTGCTGGCGTTTCCTGATCTCTGCACTACAAACGTAGAGTGAATGAAGTCAGCTGATCCTGGTTCCTAGTCGCAGTATTTCTCCTGTCTTTTCGAGGCTGCAGCTCTCTGTTATCCTTCTCATCATTTCAGGTGCGTAACATTTGTGTAACATCGCTGTGTTTGTTTCAGATCCAGCCCACTGTGGTGTTGTGTTGTGCTTGTGGCCTGTAGGATTGGATTGCAGTGGAAAGCTAAGCTAACGAGCTCAATTCGGTACAGTCACCGTCAGTTGACAGCTAGATCGGTTAGTAAAACCGGCGGTTATCAAATGTCCATTATTGTTTTTGTACAGAGATGAACTCTCGGTTACATATTTAGATGTTTTTAGATGATGTTGAATTGTCCTCTGTTGCATCGTATAACCTTGGATGCGCACGAGCTTCCCACGATCACGCGATGTGTTTACGGGATTAATCAGTTGTATTATTCCCTTTTTATTTAAAATTTTTTATTTTATTGCATTTAACTCTTTTGCACGGGTCGCATTCATTCTTGTAGTGCAAAACCATTATCCATGTCATCAGCATGATGGTCATGTGACCACAGTGAAGAAGGCCAAGAGCGGTTCACATTTGTATGCATTTTATATCAATTAGAAATTGTATTTTGTATATTGTGAGGATTTATTGAATGATACTAGTTTGTCAGTCTGATATCATGTTATATATTCGCATTTGCCATTAAGTGCATTACAAGTATGTATTGATATTTATTCAAGAAAAAATGAATTACATTTCTTTTGAAATATGTGGTTTCCCATCAATAATAAGGAAAAGGGCAAAACAGCTTAATTTATATTAAAAAAAAAAAGCTTATTACTATTTTCTTACTAATATCATAAAATATCTGCATGAATGTCTGCAATATTTCCTTTTATACATGCATTGGTGCTTTCTTCCAGTGAAATTGAGTACCCTCTTGTTCTTAAACTACATAGTATACAAGTAGTCCAGTGTCAAAAGGCAAGTTTTTTAAAATCTACCAACTTACTACGCAAGTTTACCCAGTAAACAACCACGTACGGCTTCTGTTTTGTTATACTATGCAAACACAGCTGTGTCACTAGTTCATGATCTGGAAGTGATCACTGTGCCTTATTATTTTATTATACTTACTTATATTAAATTATTTTTAAATGCTTTGGTTTTTGTATTTACCAAAGCATTGTTGCTACTCACCTAAGTTCCTGTATGGGAAGACAAGTGGTTCCTAGACAACATGTATAAACCGGTTATATATTCTGTACTGATATTCAAAGACGATGATGCATTGTCAGAGAGAAATACAGCTCGGATAAAAAGTAAGAGACCACTCCAACTTTTCTTAAAATCAACATGTCTGTATGTACACCAGCAATTCCATTCCAGTATCTGATGAATTCTGACACAGCCGCATCTCACTCTACTTAGTGTGGTACTGATTAGAGGATCACCTGAATCAGATCTTATTTATTGAGGGAAAGACACATGGAAGCTGTGATTGAAAGTATTGCATTAAAAAAAAATTCCTACCTTAAACCATTGGTATTGTTTTCTTAAAAAATTGATCTAACCTAGCTTTTTTTGGTATTATTATTAGTATTTTTAATTGAGATCTGAAAATGCTGCATCTTCTTTATTTCGACCAGTTGTCATTTACAGTGAATAAATGCTCTTGTCATTGCTGCAGATAAATATTTTAATTAGGAATTTATCAGTAATTTATTGAATAAGACAAAAGTTTCCCATTGGTAAAACCAGAGAAGCTGATCATTTTGCAGTAGTCCCTTGATTTCAGTATCAATAATTTTGTTACAAGACGTTCTGCAGACTCAGCAGCTACACTCCTCTTGTACTACCTTTTGGATTTGGTTTGAGTTCAGATTAAATCAGGCTTGTGCATGTTAACGTCATCTGGTTTGTGAGTGAACAGATCGCACACAGTGTGAACAGGCTGTGAGATCATGTTTTACTGCCAGCTCTTGGGTTGAAGTTCTTCACTAGTCATGTGACGTGTGATCATTAGTTCTAGTTTCTACTGTGCCAGTAAATTTGGGCTTACGGACTTATTTTTAAGCTGTATAAATCTTCATTGTGTATATTTGATTACATTTTTGTCAATTTCCTTAACAAGCTTTTCATATTAAATCTCATTTTACCACATCTTTCTTTTATCCCATATACAGTGATTGTTCAATTTAAAAAGTTGTGAAAACTGAGGTTATTCAAAGTAAATTGTCGTGATATACAACATTTTCTGTTTTAAATCTTTTCTTCCCACTTCTCCATACGTATGCTGCTGTGCTGGATGAACACAGATTTGCCAGAATTACTCAAGTGGTTATTTGCGGCTCCCTTCCTCTTTTTGTTACAGCCAGTCACACACATGTGATTCTGCTCTGTATCTTCCATTAGTGTGAAATAAAACTGTGATCAATCTTCCTTAAACTGTAAGAGGAACAGCTGTACACGAGCATGCTGGGATTGTTTGAGTTAGTAGTAATAAGATATCACCTTAATCACCTAGGTTTTACATAATTAGTTATGTAAGTTAAGCAAGGGGGAATAAAATAATTCTAAAAATCCAGTGCGGTCATGTGGCGCAACTGTGTAATATGTTAGCCCACCACCGCGGTAACTCGGGTTCGAGTCCCGGCAGTGCCCTTGATCTGATGGATCATCACACAGATACAAACTTGACAGTGTCCGAGGGAGAGAAACGAGGCAACCGCTTTGAATTCTGGGGTATGCTCCAGACCCCACATGATCCCAACAAGGATAAAGTTGGGATAAAAATCCAATCAGCATTTTGTTACAGAGAGTCTGTTTTCTTAATAAAAACAAGTATTGACCCTACACTTAAAAACATGACATGCTTCGGTGATTTTTAAACTTGAGCTGCTTCTATTCATAA
The DNA here is from genome assembly GCA_025084515.1 of Ancistrus triradiatus. NCBI lineage: Eukaryota > Metazoa > Chordata > Actinopteri > Siluriformes > Loricariidae > Ancistrus > Ancistrus triradiatus. Next base: position 9,715 of record JAJAGP010001884.1, on the reverse strand, counting down.
CCTTTTAAAATGTTTTTTACTTGTTTAAATTTGGGCACCTCGCCAGATGATTCGCTAGCTTTTGGTTCACTGACATTTCCAAAAATCTGTTCTTATACCTCATAAGACTGACACTCTAAAATGTCAATTGGAGCTTTCCTATGCTTAGCTATTTATTTTTTGGTGGTTTCTCGCTGTCTTGTCCCTAGACACACGGTTTTAAGATGGACTTCTCCAAGCTGCCCAAGATCCGAGATGAGGAGCGTGAGGGACAGTTTGGATACGTACATGGCGTGTCTGGACCTGGTTAGTCTCTTGTCTCTGTGATTTTCTTCTGCCTTTCCTTCTGAATGTGAATGTACACCGATGATCAGCATGTATGTATAATCACAAATGTGGCTCGTCTTCTCAGTGGTGACGGCCTCCAGCATGGCGGGAGCGGCCATGTACGAGCTGGTGCGTGTGGGCCACAGTGAACTGGTGGGTGAGATCATCAGGCTGGAGGGAGACATGGCCACCATTCAGGTGTATGAGGAGACCTGTATCCTTCAGACATGCTTGTATAGGACTGGAGCTTAATTTTCTGGTGTAGTGTCATTTATGCTGACAGTGAAGTTTCCAAATGAGAAAATTCTTTAAATAGGGTGTTAAAAGGTGACAGAAATGAGCGATTTACAGTTTGAACCATCTGATGGTGAAACCTTAAAGTATAATATCAAGTACAGTTTCCATTACATGACACTTAAAGCTTCTTTACACCTTGCATTACCTGCGGTTTTGGTTATTGGATTACACTGGTAGCCAGTCTAAAGACTGGGATAATATGCTCTGCTCTCTTGCTTCTAGTTAGAACTCGATGCTGTGTAAAGCTGTCATTCTGTTTACCAAAAAGTCTAGCAAAAATGGCATTTCCTCATCATACCATTTACAGCTATACCATAGTCTCAAACTGATAATTATATAAGTTAAATATAATCAAATATAGCTTCCTTTAAATACGAATGCCTGCATATTGGTAATACCATACATGTTTGGTCCAGTTATTTACAGATAATCCTTAAAATGCAGTGTTTGTATGCAAGTAATTTACCATAATCTGTGAAGCAAAGGCGTTTGTGTTGGGTTTCTAGATGCAGTTACACCATTTGACCAGCAGATGTCAGCAGATGCCAATTTATCTAGTAAAGAGAGCGAGTTCATTTCCAACGCCAGATCTTTTAATAACCTTAAAATCATCATCATATCCATTCTGGAGGACAGTTCTCTCAATTTTAGAACTGTTAATGCAATATTAAGGGCCCAGCACTGTCAGAACATAGTAGTTTTTCAGTTTTAGCTTGTTTTTCTGAGCCCTCTCCAGCTGGCGTGTCCGTTGGTGACCCAGTGCTGCGTACAGGGAAACCCCTGTCTGTCGAGCTCGGACCCGGGATCATGGGTTCCATCTTTGATGGTATCCAGCGTCCACTTAAGGACATCAATGATCTGACCAAGAGTATCTACATCCCTCGAGGAGTAAACATTTCTGCCCTTAGCAAGGACATCAAATGGGAGTTCTCGCCCTCAAAGAATTTACGGGTATGTGCACAGGAGTGGGTTCTTTAATAGTTTATGAACAGATACAGATCACATGAGCAGAAAGTTCAATAACAAGGTTTAAAAACAATGTTAACTCCGAAGGCTTTCTGTTCCAGGTGGGCAGTCACATAACTGGAGGTGATCTCTACGGGATGGTGTTTGAGAATTCTCTCATCAAGCACAAGATCATGCTGCCACCCCGAAACCGCGGAACCGTCACCTACGTGGCACCACCTGGCAACTATGATGTGTCGGTAAGCTGTGTACATGTTTGGCTTGCGTGTGTGTTCAGTGTTTACACCTAGTCCTGACATTTTCTGTGTGTGTGTTAGGATGTAGTGTTGGAGCTGGAGTTTGAGGGCGTGAAGGAGAAGTTCACCATGGTGCAGGTGTGGCCTGTGCGTCAGGTTCGACCCGTCACTGAGAAGTTGCCCGCAAATCATCCTCTGCTCACTGGCCAGCGAGTGTTGGACGCTCTCTTCCCGTGAGTGAGCAGTGGGTTTATGGATGTGTATACATTCATGTACAGTTGTGCGTCAGTTAAAGTCCATCCGTTCAAAGTCTGTCTTGGTCGTCCCAAGGTTTCTTCCTTATAATGTTTAGGGAGTTTTTCCTTGCCGCTGTTGCCCTTGGCTTGCTCAATTTGGGAGTGTCCCTGGATATTAGAAGATAACCTAAAATTGTAAAGCTGCTTTGAGACAATTCTCCATAGTAAAAAGCGCTATAGAAATCAATCTGACTTGTTCGCCAGGGTCAGTAAATTGTGATGTTAAATAAAAATCTTGGGCTGGATTTCCGAAAGCTTTCTTACGTAAAAACTTGCGAAGCTTCTTGAGGCAAACGCTAAGAAGTTTTTGAGAACGTTCATAAGTGCAATTCTCAAAGAAAAAACTTCAATTGTTTTCCTTATGTGGGCTATGTTGCATTTTACAGCTTACAGTGTAGACTTGTTGAATTGTATTTACTGTTATTTCTGTTATTTAGTTTAAGCTGCTCAGAGGAAAAATATCATTCTAAAAATTTTAGAAAACAAGAAATCGAGGTGATGGTGGAAGAAATAGCCAACAGAAAAAAAATCCTCCTTGGAAAATAATATTCCAATAACTAAATTGTTTAAATTTTGGAAAGTTTTGATGTTTATCTTGTCAACTCTTTCAGCCTAAAACAAGTGAGGCTATCGTAAGGTTAAGAAAACATTTAAGAACATATTGTTATCAAGAATACCACTTGTTCAAAAAAAAAAAAAAAAAAAGATTTTCTTTCTTAATGCACTTTTGTGAATCCAGTTTCTGCTGAATGTGTATTTGTGTATTATTGGATTCCCATCGTAAAGTCAAGAAATCATAACCCAGACCATGGTAGAACTTTATATGACTGTATGTACAGGGGTTAGACAATGAAACTGAAACACCTGTCATTTTAGTGTGGGAGGTTTCATGGCTAAATTGGACCAGTCTGGTGGCCAATCTTCATTAATTGCACATTGCACCAGTAAGAGCAGAGTGTGAAGGTTCAATTAGCAGGGTAAGAGCACAGTTGTGCTCAAAATATTGCAATGCACACAACATTATGCGTGACATACCAGAGTTCAGATGGTTTGATGAACATGAAAGTGAAGCTGAACATCTCCCATGGCCTGCACAGTCACCAGTTTATTAGTAAATAGTAAATATTATTGAGCCACTTTGGGGTGTTTTGGAGAAGCGAGTCAGGAAACGTTTTCCTCCAACAGCATCACGTAGTGGCCTGGCCACTATCCTGCAAGAAGAATGGCTTAAAATCCCTCTGACCACTGTGCAGGACTTGTATATGTCATTTCCAAGACGAATTGACACTGTATTGGCCGCAAAAGGAGGCCCTACACCATAGTAATAAATTATTGTGGTCAGGTGTTTCAGTTTCATTGTCTAACCCCTGTATGTGTTAGTGTTTCTTCCATGCAGTTCTTTGTGACATTTACTACCCTGTCGGTTTCATTCACAGGTGTGTGCAGGGAGGAACCACGGCCATCCCAGGAGCCTTTGGTTGCGGCAAAACCGTGATCTCCCAGTCCTTGTCCAAATACTCCAACAGCGATGTCATTATTTACGTGGGCTGTGGAGAGCGTGGTAACGAAATGTCTGAAGTACTGCGAGATTTCCCTGAGGTAGGGGACGGCACTATTTAATGAAAGTCTCAAGGTTGCCAGAATCACTTGTGATCGGTATTCAGTGATGAACTGTGCTGCTTCTTTCCAGCTAACCATGGAGGTGGACGGGAAAGTGGAGAGCATCATGAAGAGAACGGCTCTGGTGGCGAACACCTCCAACATGCCTGTAGCTGCCAGAGAGGCCTCTATTTACACAGGTCTCGTCTCGTCACTGCAAAGCATGGCTCGTTTAGCGCTTGTAATGATGTCGAGTTCACGTGTGTTTTCATCCGTGTCACAGGAATCACTCTGTCCGAGTACTTTAGGGATATGGGTTACAACGTGAGCATGATGGCTGACTCCACTTCTCGATGGGCCGAGGCTCTTAGGGAGATCTCTGGACGTCTGGCTGAAATGCCTGCTGGTAAACCCGTTGTTGTTATGATTTATTGGTGATTTAAATATGATTCACAATTCAGATTGTGTCCCAATTTCCTATAATCCTTCTGAGTTTATTTATCAGTGTTTCTATTCATTTACTTATCACTGTGTGCGTTTTACTGCTTTACAGATAGCGGTTATCCTGCTTATCTGGGAGCTCGTCTGGCTTCGTTCTACGAGCGTGCGGGCCGTGTGAAATGTCTCGGTAATCCAGAGAGGGAAGGCAGCGTTAGCATAGTGGGCGCGTAAGTAATTCTTTCAAACGCAAGCGATGCGGTGTGGCTCTCTCTCTTTTATTCTGTAGATGTCATTATACTCTCACAATCATCTTCGTTCAGAAAATACCGTGCAGTCGTAAACGTTTTGAACGGTTGTTTTGATGTAGGTTGTTCGCCCCTGGTGGAGATTCTATGATCCTGGACATCTGCTACCCTTGGTATTGTTGACAGGTAAGAACTCGTAGGATCATTCTGTCATGTTACGTTGTGTAGTGTTGGACCAATTAATAGGACGGCGATTAATAGGGCTGTTAATGCCATTTGAGATGATAAATAAAAAATGCAGCTACGAAAAAACTGGGACTACTGCGTGGACTTAAACCAGTGCAGCAATGTTGGTTTTTAGGGGCAAAAAATTGTGATATTGTTGATTGTGATTGTGTTATTTATCAGCGATTGGTCACGCTGTCTCTTGTAGGAGCATCTGCCTTTAAAAAAAAAATCCATATTGGTCGAACCACTAATACATTTTTTTTTTTTTTTTTTTTTTTTTTTTTACCTGTTGTTGTGTTTTCTCTCAGGTGTTCTGGGGTTTGGATAAGAAGTGGCAGAGAAGCATTTCCCTCGGTGGTTGAAAACTGGTGATCAGCTACAAGCTGAAAGTACACACGAGCACTGGATGAATGACTACGACAAGCACTTCCCTGAGTTTGGCCCACTGCGCACCAAGGCCAAGGAGATTCTGCAGGAGGAAGAGGACCTCGTGAGATCTTGCCAAGCTCGTTGGCAAGTGAGAAAGCCGGGACGAACGCACGCTTTGTCCCCATCTTTACTTTTATATGTTGAGGCAAGATGCTGGAGATGGGAATAAATACCTTTTTCTGTGAGAACCACACAGAGTTCTATTGAAACCAGTTTAAAATTTAGAGACTTATTCACACATGGGTTTTCAGAAAAAGGAACGTTTTAAGATGTAGAGGTCATCCTAAAAAGGTTGTGGTGGCTGATTTGTAGGAGGCGTGATAAAAGATTGGATTTACTTTCTGCGCTGGATATGGGCCCCACATGTTTTGTTTTTAATGTTGTTGTTGTTGTTTTAAACCAGGCTTTCTCTGGCTGAGACTGATAAGATCACTCTTGAAGTGGCAAAACTGATCAAGGATGATTTCCTGCAGCAGAACGGCTACACACCTTACGGACCAGTAAGTACTATTTTCATTGTAACAGATGATTTACTCCGTGTAACTTATGTGAAGCAGAAATCAAACCACATCTAGACAATGAAGCCGGAGTGATAACCAGCTGATCTGAACCAGGTCTAAGAAGAGAGATGCTCTAAACGTTGTGTACAGTCGAATCTGTTGAGGGTTAAAATGTCCTTGCGGAGGTGGCGGCATGGTGGTAGGATTTAAACCCTCAAACCTTTTGCGCCCATTCTCCAGGTTCTGCCCCTTCTACAAGACGGTGGGCATCCTGTCCAACATGATCGCCTTCTACGACATGGCACGGCACGCCGTGGAGAGCACCGCACAGAGCGACAACAAGATCACCTGGGCCATGATCCGTGAGCACATGGGCGAGATCCTCTACAAGATCAGCTCGATGAAATTCAAGGTACATGCACCGCTTCTGTAGAATTATACCGCGATTTACTTTAATGGTTAAGATCCATTTAATGGCAGACCTGTTTATTGGAACAAGTCATCCACCTGTTTGTTTTTAAGTCCGGTAACAGTGTTCTTCCCACAGTGCCATTCAGCTTAGACTTACTTAATTCTGCTCAACTGCATTATTAAGCACTGCAGTCTGGCTCCATTCTTTCATGCGATTCCTCATTACTGTGACGACCACAAATCACTGGCTTTTCTGAATGTGGCTCATATTTTAAAATCCAGATGTTGGTATAAGTTCAGCTCCGGTGGATTGGTACGAAGAGCCACCTGCTATAAACAAGGTTCTGGGTCTGGGTTCGAATCCCAGGTGAAACTTGCAAGGTGGTGCGTTTATGGAAAAGTGTGATGGACTGTTCAGGCCTGGGCTTAGTGTGAACTTATTTCTCTCTCTCAGGACCCTGTGAAGGAGGGTGAGGCTAAGATTAAAGCCGATTACGCACAGCTGCACGAGGACATGCAGAACGCCTTCCGCACGCTGGAGGATTAAGACGCTTCGTCTGATCAGTGAACACCTCTCTGCCCCCAATTCCTGTTTGTCTCCCCCACTCTGCCCCCACATTCCACTGCTTTCTTTCCCTGCCTCTTACAGAGCAGTAGTAACAGATTAGTCGTCTGTCCTCTTCCTGTTTGTGTGTATGTGTGTGTGTGTGTGTGTAGCCGGTTGTTTTTGTGAGTGTGTCAGGTCAGATGTGCTCCATCCTCCAATGTATTTTTGATATTTTCCTATCCCTCGTTGAGGATTTCCTGGATTTGATGTATTTATCATTCCATCTTTGTCTGTACAGATGATTTCAGAGATGTTATAAATTAAACGGAGTGACTATTTATTTGTGGTTGCCTGCAATGTTTACTGGATTTGTTTTAAACTGTGTTCTCTAAGAAGTCCGCTGTAATATTGAGCCATTGTAGTTCTTCCTGTGCCGCTGGTGTGACAGTGCTTAAGTCTTAAAACAATAAAATAATTGCAATGGTGCACAACTGGTTTGTTAGTGCTTAATTCTCTGGCTGTTGTGGAAGGGCACACTGGATGCTCTTTTGCATGTTAAGCCATGTTGTTATAATACGTTAATCAGCGTTATACTCTCAGCGTCAGGACTCTCATAAATAGAACATGATTTCAAGAAATGTGGTAATGAACACAATCACAACAGATAATGCAGAAGGTACTTTTATTGTCAAAGTTGACAAGATGGTGGTAAGATGTTGAAAACTGGAGTGGTGGAAGAAGATTGTGATGTTCAGGGAGCTCTCTGCTTCTATCAGAGCACGGAGCTACAAACCTGAACAATGTGGACTTTCAGGTGGCTGTTTGGTCCACTGCTGCTTCCACTTTGTACTTCCAAGTTTTATTGAACCCTTGACCCTAACCCCATAGCCCAAACCTTAAGCCCTTATTCCCCTCTTTCATCCCTCTTTACCCACTGGGTCTGGATATCTGCACTTTTTTTGCACTTCTGGTGGCCTAGTGAAGCTTTTTTTGAAGTTCAGGGAGCTCTCTGCTTCTTTCACAGCAGGAGCTGCAAGCCTGAACAAAGTGAACTCTCTGGTGGCTGTTTGGTCCACTGCTTATTTCACTTTGTACTTCATTTTTTGTTGAATCCTTGACCCTTTCCCTAACCTCTATCCCCTTAACCCCATACCCTAACCCTTAACCCCATACCCTAACCCCGAACCCCATACCCTACCCCTTATTCCTCCCTTTCCTCCGTGCCGCTCTTCACCAGCTGTTTCTGGAGACCGGCACGTGTCTTAGCCCCTTTGGTGGACTTTGGGGTGACGGGTTTTTTGACCATCATTATTGATCTTCCAAGCACAGGCTGTAACTGTAGAGCAGAAAAGTGAAAAACAATTCAATAGGGATGGATTAAAAAATGAGCAATAAACATCAGTCAAAGCATCATAGCTCCACCACTGTCCCACACTGACCTGATCCATCTTAGGCTCTTTAATCTGGTCTTTTTTCTGGACCTCTGCTGAGCCTTCAGCTTGGAGACTGTAATGATTGGTGCTCAGTGGCATCAGGTGAGATGCATAAGCTCTGTGAAGAGCAGAATTCCTCCTCTGATTGAAGCTTTTCTTTTGCCTCGGCTCAGCAGGAGGTATTGGGAGAAACTCTGGAACCATTAGAGGTAGAAAAGTAGAGCTGCTCTCCAGCTCTCCATTCTCAGCTGGCTGAAAGGCCGGTGGATGCTGCTTGACCGGACGTTTTTGGTGTAGGATAAGTGTAGGATCCACCTTGAGAGTCCCCATGTCTCGTCTTTTCATGGGGTTTGCCTTTCCCTGCTGAGTCTTGAGGCTGGGAAGTACACCAGTTTCGCTGTCCTCAGTCTTCCCGTCCAGGCATCGTCGACCGACTAAGCATTGTTTAGGGTCGAGCTCTGGAAACTTTGTTGGTGCATAAGTTTGTGGACGCCTCGGCTTCCGTTTGGGTGTCTGCACTACCTGCGGGAGGAAAGTGCTGCAGCCTCTGTGTTTGTCAAATCTGTCCAGTTTGTCGTTCCATTCACGCGGGTTCACTCCCTGTTTAACCACAATGTGTGGAAGATAAAGTTTATCCCACTTTCGGTTACCTATAAGGTTTTCTTCATCCATATTGCTTAGCTGTGGATTGAGCAAACGAAAAGCGTGTGGCTCCGTGAAGAGCAAGTGCAAAGTTACGAACTGAGCTGAGGGACTCGTACTTCTAGAATTCCACTGACTGTGACTTCACAGATAACGTGTTCTTTCATTAAGACGTCACAGTCGGATCAGCACAGGTGTTATATAATACATAGATATATAGTTATATAACATATAGATAAAATAGGAGGCCAACAGAGTAACAGACTTAAACAAACTTAACAGACTTAAATGTTCATGGGAGCATTACAGTCTATAAAAGTAAAAAAAAACACAACGATATCCCACAGTCTATTTAAACGATGCACCAATCAGAGCAGGTGAAGAAACTCAATCAGTTATCGATACAGGAAACATTTCATCAAGTTAACTGATTATGGGAGTGCAGTTAGTGCAGGAGCTTCAGGACAATAATAAATATCGTTTAAAATGACACACAACACTGATAAGATATGATATACGGTTATACGGTTCATGGATTAGTTTTGAACCCACGTGGATTGATATTGTCACTTTTGTGCGGAAATCTTACTTTTCTGAAATTAGTCAAATAAAATACAGTGATAAAAAAAAATCTTTTAAAATATATATTTTTTGACCAGACAGATGCTGCTTCAGATGAGTCATACCGTTGTCTGGAGTATGTCGCCCTCTTGTGGAATTATCTCTAATGCAGTGTACTTGATATTACCGCTATATTTCAATAAATTAAATGTATTCATTAATATATTAATTAAATCTAACAATGTGTTATTCATTTACTCTCTAATATGTTACGTGTAGAATTTGCAATTACATATAAAAAATATTATAATTATTATGGTATTTTATCACTAAGTTTTTATTAACTACTGGTACCCCACAGGGGAACGCCAAACCTCACTCAACACCTCACAGGGATTGCGCAAGAAGGTGCACTGATTTGCTCTAAATACTATTTTCATATGGTAAATAAAATTAAAATAACACACTCCCTGGAAAAATATCTGCATATATACATACAGTGGTTAGACAATGAAACTGAAACACCTGTCATTTTAGACCACAATAATTTATTAGTATGGTGTAGGGCCTCCTTTTGC